>JAJIBD010015841.1:0-15598 GCA_021461705.1 Cryptotis parvus | reverse complement strand
AAGTTTTCATTTCATTGCTATTTAACAGAAACAGTTTCTTTAGTGACTATTTACTATTGTTCTTATGTATGAGTCTCAAGCATGCTAGGTTTCTCCAATGCAAATTAATTTTTTTTCTTTTTTTCTATTTTTTTTTCAAATTTTATTACACCAATTTTAGACATACAATTGCAAGATGCTCATGTAGAGTTATGGTTCTACACCCTCCACCCGAACCCATCTCCCATCACCAATGTCCCCACTTCCCTCCCCCTCCCACTCCTCAACTACTTGACGGGTTCTGTATGTCTTTTCTCTCCTCTCTATCTCTCCCTACTGCCTAACTTTCCTACACATTGTAGACTGTAGTACATTAAAGGACATAACTGTTTCCACTAGTTTGATGGAACTTAGGGGCCTCATAGTCAGCATCTGGACAGCAAAGGTGGCAGCTAGTGTGGTGGGTGAGTCTCATCTGGCTGCTTCCGGGACCCCCCAGAGGTGATGGGCCCACTCCCAAAACCCATCTGTCCTCCTGGGAGTCCCATGGTCAGCTGAGCGTGGGGAGAGCCGAGTTTCAGCTTCCCCAGCCGCATTTGAGTCTCTACATGTTATGGCCGGTTGCCCTGGGCAGCTCCTGGCGGGGTCACCAGGCTTGGACAAAATGGAGAGGGGAAGGGCCGGCCCTAACTCCATCTGATAAATTCCCGGTGATTCCCTCTTCTGGGAGCTGCCTACCTGGGCTCAAACTCATTTTGCTCTGTTAATCTGGATTGAGGTAGCATCCCCTCTGGGTGGGCTGATTATGTTGCAGTGTCCGAACAGCGAAGGTGGCGGCTATGTGGTGGGCGAGTCTCATCCGGCTGTTTCCAGGACCCCCCAGAGGTGATGGGCCCACTCCCAAAACCCATCTGTCCTCCCGGGGCCCCATAGTCAGCTGAGCCTGGGAGAGCCAACTTCCAGCTTCCCCAGCCGCGTTTGAGTCTCTGCAAATTAATTTTAATCATTGTTCACAGAGTATCATACTTGTGAATGAATACAATATGAATGTGTGCCTTTTCTTTTAATCCTAGTAGTAAATAAACCCCCTGATTTTTCCTTACGTAGTTATGTAAAATTTTGTTTCTTGCTGTTGAGCCATTCCCATCATTGCCGGGACTAGTCCTGTCTCAGTGGCCCGGTGGTCAGACCAGTGGTGCTGATCAAACCCAGGCTCTGGCCCTCTCCCTGGCCCAGAAATTGCATGTGATTTTTAAAATGCATTTTGTATTTTTTATAAATCTTAATTCAGTTAATGTTGGTTTGCAAGACAATGTTAGTATTTTTGTAATTTAAATTAGTCAGTTTCTTGAGTTTATTGAGTTTATTTTAAAGACTTTCACAGAGACGAAAGATGATTTGATTAATAAGAGAGATTGGGTTCATGTAGGAATCTAAAATAACTTAAAGACTATAATTTTTTATAAAGCAGTTTGTATAAGCAAGATTTTGACACTTGGTGGGGTGGGAGGGGAGGGATTCAGCAAAGTGATTTTAGAATTCTCTACATGATAAAATGAGTGAAAACACTGAAGCTTTTATTTTTAAGAGTTCTATTATAATCTATAAAGGCAAAGCAATAGGCATTAAAACAGTGTGATACTGGTTTAAAATTAGAAATACAGATATGTCGAACTGAATAGGAACTCAGAAATAGAAATAACTATATGTCATATTGCATTATCTTAGACATTATCCTAAAAATACAAAGATAGAAGGCTGGATATGTTAAGTGCCCAAGGTAGGAAATCTAGCTGACTGTTTGGGAGGAAAAAATTGGCTTTTGCTTCTCATCTTGGAATTCCAGGTGATTAAAGTAGTTGTCTTTTTTTGTTTTTTAACATCCTCAAATGCCTAAGGACTGCATTCCCAGTAATAACATGATTAACAACAAACAATTCTGTTTTGTTTGTTTTTGGGTCACACCCAGAAATACTCAGGAATTACTCCTGACTCTGCTCTTAGGAATTACTCCTGGTGATGCTTGGGGGACCATATGGGATGCCGGGATCATACCCAGTTGGCCACATTCAAGGCAAATGCCGTATCACTTGTACTGTCTTTCCTCCCCATGATAGGACTATTCTAGCATCGGGAAACAGAAAGGTCAGACCCAGGAACAAAACTCAGTGCTGAGACTCTCCCCAAGGGTCATCCTCCTGCCCGGTGCTCTTCCTGTTGAAGCACAGATTTCCAGACTGTAACAAGTTATAAACAATTTTGTTAAATTAGTCTTTTTTCGTCTCTCCCTTCCATGAGCCTTTCTTTCTGGATGAGGATCAGAGGGTTGAATACGTAGGATAAATCTCTTTACAATCTGACGTAGTGGAACAATCTACGAGCACGATTTGATTTTAAAAATTTCAGTAAACATGGAATTTCTAGGAATAAAATTATATATCTGGAAAACAGGCACCCATCCCCTCCCCCACACACACACAGATACACACAGGATGCATTATGTACTGTTAAAGAGAGACTTACTCTTTTGGAAGATAGATCTGAAGAAAATAGCCTTAATGCATCCCAGAGAGATAAAGAGTTGGCAAATAAGAGGATAAGAGACCTGTGCGATAAATATTGGTTATCAGTCTAGAAGGAAACGAGGGGGTAGGGAGAAAGGGAGGAGACAGAGAGAGGGTAAGGGAGAGGAGAGGGAGAAAGAAGAGGGGAGAGAGACAGGAAGAGAGAGAAAAGAGGAGGAGAGAGAGAAGCAAAGAAACATCATTTGGGGATGATAGTTGGAGATTCTTGGAATTTTTTTTTTATTAAACATTTTATTATACCACCATGAGATATACAATTACAACGTTGTTCATGTTTGGAGGTTTTGGTCACATAGTGTTCCAGCACCCGCCCTCCACCAGTGCCCATTTCCCACCACCAATGTCCCCAATTTCCTCCCCCTCCCATAGCCTGCCTAAATGGCAGGTTCTTTATCTCTTTTCTCTCTCTCTCTCTCTTTTCCTTCTCTTACACATTGTGGGTTGCACTACATATACTTAGAAGCGACCACATACATACACTTACACAGACCAGACTATCACAGCCCGGGTCATCGACAGCCACACTGCAGCAGTTTTTTTTTTTTCAATCCGCCCAGGTATGCTGAACCAGAGACTCTTAGACATGGGGGCAGAGCTGCTACGTGCTCTCCCTGTGCCCAGCTGCTCGTGAGGCGCCCGGGAGGCATGGCGGGTTCTAGCCCTGGCCTGCCACCCCAGCTGAGCCTCACAACAAGCCAGACCACCCTCCCCCCTACTCATGGGGCCCGCCATTTTCCACATCCGGACTTCCCTCTCGTCACAACTCCACCCAGCAGACCAGACTATCACAGCCCGGCTCGCGCGGCTAGCGGCCGCCCGATTTATCAATAAATGCTTTATTTAGAGGTGACTACAACAGTATGCCACCCACACGGCAAGCCTGGCAAGCTGCCCTTGTAGTATTTGATATGCCAAATACCAGTAACATTTATATTAGGTCATTCCCGTGACCTAATATAATTGTTTGAGGCTCTTTATGTTCCTGGAGCGGGCGGATGCCTTTGGGTTCTACTAGCATGAGACAGACAGGACATATGGAGATATTACTGGTGCCCGCTCTAGCAAATAGATGATTAACGGAGAAGATAGTGATAGTGACACTTAGAAGCAAGCCATCATGTGCATTTTTTTTGCCTGTATTTAATACTCAGTTCTATGTTGGTATCAGCCATTTCGACATTTATTCACACATGTTCCCTTCTCTATCTTCCCTAACCTCTGACTCCCTCACGTTTGTGGTAATTTTCACTTTTGGTAAGATCACCTGATATATTTATGTCATGCAAATAAATGCAGTTATTCTATGTCTCTCTCTTTCCTTCTGACTAATTTCACTCAACATGATCCGATTCTTGGAATTTTTGATAGAGTTAAATTCAGAAACTAAAGATTCACAGAGTTTTTGAGCAGGAAGGAAGGTGAAATGAAAAGAAATCCTGGTCTGGACAGTCTCTCAGGGTCTGTCCTCACCAGGCACACGAGAATATCTTTTCCTGTTTCAAGCGTTAAACACCTTTTACTGGTTCTAGATACGGGATTTGAACCGTATGATTTCAGCTTCGGTTAGTATCATTTACAAGTGCTGCTTAACTGCATGTGTTACTGCACTGCCATTTTCCTGATCACTCAAGAAGTTCTTCAGTATCAAAGATAAAACAAAAAACTTCCCCCTTTTTTGGGTCACTCCCAGCGATGCTCAGGGCTCACTCCTGGCTCTGCACTCAGGAATTACTCCTAGTAGTGCTCAGGGGACATACGGAATTCTGGGGATCGAACCTGGGTTGGCCACATGCAAGGCAAACTTACGCCTGCTGTACTATCGCTCTTGCCCCCAAACAAAACATTTTTAAGGTTTTATGCACTTATTTCATGTTTGTCTTTGCCTCTGTTGTTCTATCTAGAGGTTTAGTATCAGTTTTCATAGTTTTAAATACTGCTGAATCATTTTTAGTTAAGCATTTCATAAATCATAAGAGTTTGGTTTTTTTTTTTTTTTTGCTTTTTTTTTTTTTGGGGTCACACCCGCGATGCTCAGGGGTTACTCCTGGCTCTGCACTCAGGACTTACTCCTGGCAGTGCTCAGGGGACCATATGGGATGCCGGGATCGAACCCAGGTTGGCCGCGTGCAAGGCAAACGCCCTACCCGCTGGGCTATCGCTCCCGGCCCTGAATCACAAGAGTTTTACCCTGCGTTTTTTAGATCAGCGGGTCAAAAAGTACAAGATTGTTACTTCTATCAAATATTTATGGAAAAAAATGAGAAGGTTGGAGTGCCTACAATTCAGCAGCTGTTAGAATGGTCGTTCATCAACAGTAACCTGAAATTTGCAGAGGTTAGTGGCAATTACTTGCTTTATTTTTATGTGAAAATCCATTTGCCAGTATCAGTATTGAAAAGCTGTTACTTTTAACCCAGTAGCAATAGTTAAAAAACACAAAGTGTTAGTGAAATAAATTTTAAAAAGTATGATGTTTCGACTTTGTCCTTTAAAAAGATGCTTAGAATGAACTTAGAATGAAAGGATAGAAATTTTTGAATTTTTGATCTAATGATATCAAGCTAGTATATAATTTGAAAACTTTCATTAGTTTAGAGCAAAGGAGATTTATGTTTTTCTAATGTATTTGAAAATCTAGCTTATATTAAAAGGTTTTACATTTTACCTAAGTATGCTATCCATATATATTTTAGAAAGAATGTTTACTTTTCCATCTTGGGTAAAAGACAGAATATAAATTTACTTACACTGGCTGGTTTGAGCAAGTAATAAAAATTGCCTTTCTTTCACTGTTTGCTGGGTATCTCATGATGTTACAGTGTACATTTGTGACTTATTTTTTAATGTATTCATTTTCTGAAGGAATATTCTAAAAAACCTCAAGTCACAATTATTCATTTATTGAGTTAAGGAACTATAAGTAGACTTGAGCAAGGACAGTTTCCTTACTTTGCAAGGTCAAGATTTCCAAAACCTGATTCCATATAAGCCCAGAGCAGAATGTCACTCTGCGTAGTCATCAGATATTTGCTAGTTGGACTGCCTGACCTCAGCGTGTCCATGTGGCTGCCGGGTACCTGCCGTCACATTCCACTGCTAGGTGCGGATCCTGTTTTACTGGGCCAGCTCGGCGGTGAAGCCAGTTTGACAAACAGCCATATCTGTTTCAGTTTCACAGAAAAACATCTTGTTCAGCACTTAGACAGGATGTGGTTTTATTAATTATTTGTCATTTTTAGGCACCATCATGTCTGATCATTCAGATGCCTCGATTTGGAAAAGACTTTAAACTCTTCAAAAAAAATTTTTCCCTCTCTGGAATTAAATATAACGGATTTACTTGAAGACAGTAAGTGTCATAATTTTCCACTTGCTATTTTCCAGAAATAGCCTATCAGGTCATTCTCACTGGTTGTGAGCACAAGCCCCACAGCGGGCAGTTTTTCTAAAGGGCGGTCGGATATCTGGAAGGTCTGGGGAGGCTAAGCCAGTCGTTTCAGAACTAGGTGTTTTATCTTGAGAAAAGTCAGAGATGCCAATCAATCTGTGACACGAGGCCTGTAGTCACAGTAAGAAATTCGATACAGCTGGCCCACTGGCAGGAGCGCCGCTCCTAGGGAGTGATGTCATATGTCTCTGGCGCCCCTGACATTTCAGCTCCTGTGTGAGAGCTCGTGTCAGAAAAGTCCACAGCAGAGTTTGTACCTGCCAGCCAGAAGCCTACAGATAGCAACTTTCTGGAGAGAAGGCACAGTACAGTGCGGCCTCTTGCGAACTGGAAGCTACCTGCACTTCTAGGTTCCTTCTTCGTACTGTCCTGTACTTTTGCATCTTTATCAGGGTGCCTTTATAGTTGGGAGAAAATACCCCAGAGTGCGTTCTGTTTTTTAAAGGAAGTAGTTTGGTCAGGAAACTGCCTTTTAAGATACTGAATCTGAAGAGGTACAGTGTAAAGTTTCTGGGGACAGGAGCTGCAGAAAAGGCTCAGTAGCCTGGAACATTTGTCTTGCATGAAGGAGGCCCAGGTTTGATTGCTGGCACCTCCAGGGCCTTTGAGTACTGCCAGGAGTGACACCCCCAAGAACAGAGCCAGTAGAAGCCTTTGAGCAGTGCTCGATGCCCCCCTCAAAAAAAAAGTTTCTGGGGACAGGGAGGAATAGCCTTATTTTGAACACATAAAGATTTATTTTGTTGTTTGTTGGGGGCCATACCCAACAAGAGAGAGCGCTCCTGGCAACATTCGTTATTTTTAAAGCTTGTCGCTGCTTTGAAAACTCTTTCTGAAAGGCCCCCTAAGTCTCCCTCCCTGTCTCAGCCCCCAGGCAGTGCCGGGTGTGCGGCGGGCTCGCCATGTACGAGTGTCGAGAATGCTACGATGATCCTGACATCTCTGCAGGGAAAATCAAGCAGTTTTGTAAAACCTGTAACAATCAAGTAAGTCCGACTGCACTTTGAGGCCATCCTCTTGTCTTATTTGGCCATTGTTGGTCACTTGTTTAACTGCTGGCCATTGTTTGTCGTGGAAGCTTTTCCCATTCAGAATCGTTGAGAAATGCCAAGTGGACAAACCCGCCTCATGAAGTGCTTCTGCCGCTTGTGCGGCTCCTCGTGGGACTTCTGTGCTCTAGGGGCTGGGAGGTTCTGGTGTTGGTGAGGAGACAGGGAGTCACTGGCCGCTTGCAGTCGGGCTTACCAAGGACCTTCTCTTGCCTCCTCGCAGGTCCACCTTCATCCCAAGAGGCTGAACCATCAGTATAACCCCGTGTCACTTCCCAAGGACCTCCCCGACTGGGACTGGAGACATGGCTGCATCCCCCTGTCAGAAGATGGAGCTGTTTGCCGTCCTCTGCATAGAGACGAGCCACTACGTGGCGTTTGTGAAGTACGGAAAGACGACTCGGCCTGGCTCTTCTTCGACAGCATGGCCGACCGGGACGGTACTTTCAGACCTTTCTCTCAGATGCTTGCTTTCGTCTGTCAGGAGGTGGTTCAGAGCAGGACGGCCTCTCCGGAGGAAGAGAGTGTCTTGTGCGAAAAGCCTTTCTGGACTATCTGAGGGGCCACAGCGGGCGTTCTGAGTGCTTCAGCAATCCCGCCGCTAGACTAAGGCAGAGCCGTGTCGTGACTGGGCAGGCAGCGGCTCCTTCCTGAGGAAACAGTCTTAGAATTCTGTGATGGAGCAGGGGTTTTCTCAGTTCTGTCTTGTACCTTCTGGCTGATTTTTTCTCTTCACACTGAGGGCGAGTGTACTGGGCTTTCTGGCAAGTGTGCAATGTCCTTATCTCCCAAACCCTTGAGTCATTGGAATCATTCGCATCTTTCTGTCTCAAAACTTTTGAGTTTGGATCTGGTTGGTCCGTCTTATCCCCTGGCTCCTCTGCAGTCGCCTTTTCCCCAGAGGCCCAGCCTCAGCCATGGTTCCCAGGGCTCCAAGTCTCAGAGACTTGAGGAAGAGAGCACAGCCCTCAGCTCCGTGCAGGTAACATCGTGTTGAACAGTCTAGCGCAGGAGCCTTGGGACTCGGCTCTTAGAACATGCAGAGGATTTTTACCTGAACTCCTAGAACCATCCCTTTACTCCGTTTATCCAAGTGGCCTGTCAGGCCTGGCTGCAGTGGCATCATAGGGTTTATAAAGTGAGGAAACAGTAGGATTCCCTGACCCTTGGTCTGAATTGGACATTAGGGAGGGGATGGGGCAGAGGGAGAATTGTGGAAGAGTTTGAATGTGTGCATGTGTGTGTGTGTGTGTGTGTGTGTGTGTGTGTGTGTGAGCACGCACACACTCATCTGCACGTGCGTGTGTATGTAGCCACACAAATGCTCTTCCTTGCTAGCTGAAGGCCTGGAAAGTAGGTTTTGGACATAGCCAGGGTATTTGTGTGTGTGTGTGTGTGTGTGTGTGTGTGTGTGTGTGTTTCACACCAGTTTTATTCACTATTGCTCCCGGATTCATTTCAGAATTCAAAATTGAAACTTGAAAGAAAATTGGCTTTAAAACTGATATAGTGCCATAATTTTTAGCTGTATGGTTTAGTTCCACAATGTTGCTTTGTGCAGCCAAAGGACGGAGAACTTTCCTGCCCAAAACAAACCCTTGCTCTCTCCCCAGGCGGTCAGAACGGCTTCAACATTCCTCAAGTGACGCCCTGCCCGAAATCGGAGAGTACTTGAAGATGTCTCCGGAGGACCTGCACTCCCTGGACTCCAGAAGGATCCAGGGCTGTGCGTGGAGACTCCTGTGTGACGCGTACATGTGCATGTACCAGAGCCCCACCATGAGCCTGTACAAGTGACGCGCAGCCAACGGCAGGGACCCGGCGCTCCGCTCTCTGGCAGCCTTCCACGAGCTGGCACGTTCCTTCTACGTCCATTGCCGGCAATGGATGTCTTTGTGGTGACGATCCTTCGGGGAAAAAAAAAGGATTCCTGTGTTTAAATACAAATTGCTTTTGTGTTAATGAAGTATTTAATAAGAAGCATTTTGCACTCTAGAAAGTATGTTTTGTGTTGGTTTTTTTAAAGAAATCTAAATGAAGTTATTAATACCTGAAGCTTTAAGTTAAGTGCATCGATCATAAGATATTTTTGGAAGCATACAGTTTTAATTGTGACAGTTTCAAGCCTCCTTTAGTCCATTGCGAATGTAAATAAGCGTGTCTTCTTTATGGACCAAGGATATGAAATCATTTTTCCTTTGTAGATAACGATTGCCTTGAGGAAGAACTATTTTGTTTTTATGAAAAGTCTAATTTTAATCCCATTATTAAAGTCATACTGAGTTTTGGTTTGTTAACTCTTCCCTGTATAGGATTGGTTTCCTGCATGTCTGCCGGTCTGCGTTTCTACAGTAGCCGGCAGTGAGGTCCTGAAATCCTTTCAATGGTGTTTTCTATTCTAGTTTTGAGACAAATGGGTGATTTTCTTTGGTCACAGAATGTTCAATTTTGATGTCACTTTCCTGGGGAGCAGAATTTTTTAGCGACTGAAACTTCCACTGTGGGTTAACTGTCAGCTCACAGGCTTTTTGGTTTCGAAGGTCTCTAGCTCTTCTTCTGTTTTTTTTTTTTTGTTTGTTTTTTTTGCTTTTTGGGTCACACCCGGCAATGCTCAGGGGTTACTCCTGGTTCTGCACTCAGGAATTACTCCTGGCGGTGCTCGGGGACCATATGGGATCCTGGGGATCGAACCCGGGCCGACATGGGCCGGCTGCATGCAAGGCAAACGCCCTACCCACTCGGCTATTGCTCGGCCCCTAGCTCTTCTTCTGGAAGAGCGCACAAGAAATTTTAGAAGAGGTTTGAGTGATAGATGTAGTATATTTCTACGCAAATATATAGTCTATCAATGAAAATCAGTTTGGCTTGTAGAATTGCTCAGTCCAGTCTCCCTGAAACAATAGTCTGAGCCCCTGTTTCGGACTTTAAATATGCCCGAGCACCTGGGCCTGGTTCAGTTCACTTCATTTTACTTGATACCGTGACAGTCACAAACCACCACTCATGGGAATGTTCACAACCGCTCCCTCCTCTGGGTTAGAGCTGCACCAAGTGGGTGTGTTCTTAGCTGGTACTACTGTGTGTCTAGAGCAAACACAGATGCTATAGTGTAGATTTCCCATAGATTAGCCGTGTGCTGTGTCATGTGTGGTCCCTCAGTTTGTCCTGTGGCATTGTCTTTCTGGAATGACTGCTTACCCAGGCAGAAAGATAGAAGCATTACCGTGCGACATCACAATCCGCTGTCCTTACGACATCACAATCCACTGTCCGTGAAGCTGGCAAGAGGCCGTCACAACTCTTGACCTTTTAGGTACACTTACCTTGGAGTTTTATCATTCCATTTTGCTAGTATTTATTAGCTCTGCGAGGTACAAATATTCTTTCATCTTGACTTTTTAGAAGTTTTTTTTTATCTTGAAATACAAAAGTGCATCGAGTGGGCAGCAGGGAGGAACTTGAACTAGAGAGCTGGCCATTGGCCGCCTCTTTGGGGAAGTGAGGACTACAGCTCCGCTGTGCCTGAGGTTTCTTGCTCTAACTGCCTTTGAGTCTGTTCCCCACGTGGGGAGTGTGTGTCGAATGGATAAGTGGGTGCGCCTAGCAGGAGGATTCTAAGCAATTATCTGGAGGAATGGTCAGGAAACTGTATCCCAGTAAGGCCAGTTTTGATGGCCGTCTGCTGTTGATGTGAAGACAGACTAAGTTGAGGCAGGGTGGCGCTGCCCAGCCTCGCAGCCAGGAGCCTGGAGTGCTTGTGGAGGCACCTCCCTCCTCTCACCTGTTTTCTTGTGTGAGCCATGTCCCCGGGCATTTCCTCAGGGAGTGCTTTCCCACCTTCCTGGGCCCTGCTTGGTTTGTTAACTCTTCCCTGTATAGGATTCCCTCTATAGGGACCCAGGCCGGCTGCCATAGTTCCTTTGCAGCCCCTGGCCCACGCTGTCCTCCTTGTTCCGCTTGTCAGTGGGCACTTAACATGGGCCTCTTGAGAAATGTCTCCCTGCTGGCTTCAGTGTGTCAGTTATCAACCCTCTTCTGCCACCCCTGTGATCCGATTGGCGGGTTAGTGGTATCTTATAACCTGACCCATGAAACAGAAAATGAGAGAGATTTATGGAGAGAGGAGAGGAGAGAGAGAGAGAGGAGAGGGAAAGAGGGAGAGAGAGAGAGAGAGAGAGGCGACCATAACATAAACTTGTTCAGCTCCCCACTGTCCGCTTCATAAAGGACTTTCACTCTGTCATCGAAAGTATGTTTTAGCAGACGAAGAGAAGCAGTAGTGAATCTCAGTGAAGTTACAGGTTGCTCCAAATGGTCTCTGAATAGTGTAGGATTCTTAGAATTTACATTTGCCAAATTTAATAGGCAAATGGCATCTTCCCATCCCTTGGATTCATTTCTTTTTTCACATAATTGATAGCATTCAGGGACAAGGAGACCGAGTAATTGGTGGAGCTTGTCTTGTCCTTCTGATTCCTGCTGACTTGAACAGGCCTTCTCCTCTGTCCAGCCTCTCCTCAGCGGCTCACAGTGCTGTTGTTCTGTGTCTGTGTAGATGGCGCGGATGCGTGTGGCAGACAACAGTTTAGGCCTTAGCTGAGTGCCAACCAACTAGTATTATTGGGCTTTGATGACCTTGGACGAGTCCAGAAGATTAGAAGGCAGGGTCCCTGCTCTCAGCTGGCCACCTGCTTTAGCCACAGAATGTGTCTCATGGGGGGGAAGAGGGCAGATGTGGGGCAGGAGAGGGGTTTTCTTGTGGATTTCAGAGGTGGCTTTGGGACAAAGGTGGCAGCTGGAGTCACTGTTTTGTGATGTCCAGCCCAGCCCTCCCTCTAGCTGGACAGTTGACTTCTCCCCTCTGTACCGCATCACCGCCCACCCCCCCGGCCCAGGGGCTGCCCCAAGTGGGGAGGGACAGAGACCTGGCCCCCAGCCCTTTCCAAGTCCTGCTCTTAGCATTAGCGGGCTTCCCAGCTTTGGGGGCGGAGCGTGGGGGGCTTCGTGTTTCTCTGTATAACCAGGGAGCAGCAGCATTGAATTCGATAGGGAAAACAATGCAAATAGCTGGGCCCCAGGCCCTGCCTGCTGATTGGGCCTGTTCTCCTGTGGGGCCTGGGAGATGGGGGGTGCATGAACCCTGCCACGTGAGTGTGGTGACCGGCCGGGCTGCAGACCACAGGACAGCACATCTCAGAAACTGCCGCATGAGTGTGACCGACCAGATCTACAGCCCATAGGACAGCAGATCTCAGAAACAGTCTGCGCAGCTGCGTGATTATCCAGTGTCCTGTGCTAAACTCAACATGAATGTGAGCCAGTGGAACATATGTCTGTGTTTATGTGAGAATTATGTAAATGTGTTTTTGGTATGTTTACCTCACTCAACCCCCCTGTTTCCAGATGTCTTGGGAGCCGTAAGTCTTAAGACATAATTCTATATGATGTTATATATTGGGACAGTTTTCCTTCCGTATTATCTTTTGAGGCTCTGGGGACCAAAGGAAAAGGAAATTGTCATGGAAAGTTATAGAAAAGAAATATTGCCTTGTTTCTTCACATCCGCTTCTGGATAAGGAGCACCCTGTGGCCGAGCTGCTGCTTCCCAAGGCTGTAGCCCCTCATGTCTGGGAGTGAAACGTCGCATTTACTTTCAGTCCTTAGAAAGACTGACTTCACCCACCACTCCCCTTCAGGGGGACAGTGCCTGCACCCCGCGGGCAGTGGGGCGAGCCTCCTAAAGGGAAAAGCGGGCAAAGAAGGGTGGTGGGGAGGCGGGAGCCCCCGCAGAGGTGTTGCTTGAGGTCCAGGACGTCCTCCATGGACTCGGGAGATGCTGGGGGTCTATGCAGCAGGGACCCTGCAGGGAGCGTCCCCCTGGGGTGGAAGCATATCTGCTCAGCTTACAGGGAAAGGGAGAGGGAGAATTAAGCCTGGGAAACCGCTTCTGGAGGCGAGACAGCGGGCTGCAAAGCTCTCCCGAGAACTGGGCCTGGGTAGGGGACAGGGAGCAGATCAGAGCCTCTTCCCTGACCACAGTGGAATCCGCCTGTGTTCTGGCAGCCTGTGGCCATGACGGTGGGGCCAGGCCGCCGCCCAGGACTGCGCCGCAGATGGCGTTCTCCTGCTGCTGCGTGCCTACAGTGTTCGCTCTGACACTTGCTAGCGATTATGCTGAGTTTGCAGCGCCTTTGGCTTTCCTTTCTCGAGAGGCCCAGCGAACTGGGGTTGCTTAGCTTGGTAGCTTGTCCTAAGATTAATTGTTGAAAAGCTC
Organism: Cryptotis parvus; assembly: GCA_021461705.1. Taxonomy (NCBI): domain Eukaryota; kingdom Metazoa; phylum Chordata; class Mammalia; order Eulipotyphla; family Soricidae; genus Cryptotis; species Cryptotis parvus. The sequence goes on along the minus strand of JAJIBD010015841.1, from coordinate 2,263 downwards.
CATTTGGGTCTTCCTGGTGGCTGCTGGTTGCAAGGAGCCCGTGTGTACTGAATTTGCCCCATCTGGTATCTTGTGCAACTTTTTTTCCCCCCCTTGCCCCCTAAAGAACATCCTATATTTATGAAGTCTTTCTTTTAAAGTACCACCACCACTTAAACATCCCTTGACTATCAGATTGCTCTGATTTTAGCCTTAATTTTGTTAAATTTTTTAGAGATGAATGAAGTGCTGCTGTGGAGAGAAATGTAACTATATGCTATTTCTGTATCATTAAAATGAAATTTTTATGGTTCCTTTTCCTTGATTTATTGGGGAAGAGGGTTGGATTATGGAAACCCGGGACTGAGTCCAGCCACTTCACTGCTTCTTGTCCAAGAAGATGCTCCCTTGAGGTCCCTGTGCCAGGCATACCTGTGACTTGCCAGCCCCCAGCTGTACCTGGATGCACCTTTGTGTGCTCGGTCTGTCGCCTGTGCCCAGTGAACTTGTAATGTGTTAGGGCCCCAGCAGAGACACACTGACCCGTCCTAAGAGGCCTCTGGCTGCCCCCCCAGACCTGGCATTTCCTGGAAGTCCCATTCCCAAACTCTGGTCCCCTGGGCTCTTGGCCACACCTCCCACAGGCTCCTCCCATCGCCTCTAAAGACCGGCTCTCACCTTTATCCTTGAGCAGAGTGTGGCTGGCGCCTGCGCGGCTCTGCAGGGGCCCCCAGTCTTTGCTTTTCTGGTTGACCCAGAGCCACACTCATGCCAGCCAGAGGACAGCGCAGCTCGCTGTTTCTTCAGGGAGCCCCCTCCCCCCCAGGCTGTCTCCCAGGGAGGAGGGTCTGAATTTCATTTTTAGACTCATGGCTAAATGCGTCCTTGGCATCAGGGACAGGTGCCTGATGCCCCGTCTGGAATGACTTGGTGGGCTCACTGCAGGGGCAGTCTGCGTGGCTCTGCGGCCACCTGTGACTGCGCTGTCAAGGGACAATCCATCAAGGCCGCTGTGGCCGCCTCTGCCTTGCTCCAGCTCATGTCCTGACTCACAGCGAGTGGTATGTGGTCCCTCACAAAAACCCAAGGGCTGAGTGACCACTCTGGGGGGTGAAGTCTGCCTGCTGGGGGCATCAGCAATGCATTCAACATATCTTCAGTCACGGTGTAGTTTGCTTTCTGATTATCTACAATCATTAGCTGGGTGGGTCATAGTTCATGTGGGTGTGTGTGTGTGTGTGTGTGTGTGTGTGTGTGTGTGTGTGGTGTGTGTGTGTATGTATGTGTATATGACTTCTAGGATGGACCCAGAGTATTCCCAGAGACCACCTTGGACCCCCATAAGCCAGTGGGATTCCTTTAACAACCACTGGGGGTGGACCTGGGAAAAGGCTGGACCAATCCCGTGGGCCATTGAGGATGTGTCTACTTGCCTAGCCAGTGGCAAGGCTGCAGTGCACCAGCCCTGCAGGTAGCAGGGAGAGACACAGGCAGAATTGGCTCCACAGGTGGTTTCCTGCACCCAGAAACAGTGGGCACAAGTGCTGGGGTATAGGTCCAAGATGGTCAACTGGGGCCCATGACTGAGAAGGTCACCTGGGGTGGCCTTTGTGTGAATCTTTTACTGACACAGAGCCAAAAACCTGGGCATGGTGAATCATTGGGACAGAAACTCTAAAATATGTACTGATAGGTTCTTCAGAGAAAATTTGTGTTTGCCCCTCACTGTATCACTGCCTTCCCGTTCATCGTCGATTTGCTCGAGCGGGCACCAGTAACATCTCCATATGACCTGTCTCATGCAAGTAGAGCCCAAGGGCACCTGCTTGCTCCAGGAACATAAAGAGCCTCAAACCATTCCATCAGGTCATGGGAATGAGGTCTATAATTGTTACTGGTATTTGGCATATCAAATACGACACGGGTAGCTTGCCAAGTTCTGCCGTGCGGGTAGCATACTCTTGTAGTCATCTCAAAATCCAGCATTTATTGATGAACCGTGCGGCCACTTCTGGCTGCGCGAGCCGGGCTGTGATAGGCTGGTCTGCTGGGTGGAGTTCTGACGAGGGGAAGTCCGATGTGGAAAATGGAGGTCTTCATGGAGTGGGGGGGTCTTCTGGCTTGTTGTGAGGCTCTGCTGAGGTGGCGGGCCAGTGCTAGAACCTGCCATCCCTCCCGGGCACCTCATGAGCGGCTGGGCACAGGGAGAGCCAGTAGCAGTTCTGCCCCATGTCTGTCTCTGTGTTTGCCCCCTGGTAGAGATTATGGTAAAATATAGAATCAC
>JAJIBD010015840.1:0-15882 GCA_021461705.1 Cryptotis parvus | reverse complement strand
ACACAGAAAAGAGTCAAATGTCCCTTTTGTTTCTTCTTATATTATCAACCCCTCATTTCTCACGTGCCAGTGTGTAGCCCAATGGCATCTGCTTGCTCCATGAATAAGAAGAGCCTCAAACCGTTCGTTCATGGTCTGACAAAGAAGTCTCGACCATCTTGAAGGTAGCCGCCACGTGATCTTTTAATGTCCCTTGGGGATACAGTTGTAACAGCCTTAGTCATGCGATCATTTCCAAGTAGCATTACATGTCCAGTCATTCTGAATATTCAATGAATATTTGTACTAAAATAAACAAAACATGAGACCAAAAAATTAAACTCCCCTCATTAGCATACCTTTCCTCTTATTTACATCATCACAGTACTAATATAAGAAAAATGCTGCTACAATTTTTTGGGAGATAATTAAGCCAAGTGGTACATAGTAGGTATTCTCAAATGGTGGGTAACATTAAATAGTCCATAATATAGTTCTTTCAGACATTAGAGATAAATTTCAAACATTAGAACAGGCCTGAAGAATGCATTGTGCCAGACTCCTAATCAATAGTTCTTCATTTAAACTTTCTCACTTCAACTCAAGGTTACTTCAACTTCAACTAAACTGATTGAAAAATGACAGGAGAAAACACTGAAATGGTAGACAGACAGATACATATACAATAGCACACCTCTACAGTTCTCAATAATTTGTACTTTGAACTTTATATTTATTATTTATATTTGCATTATAATTCTAATATATTTAATTTCTCACATTGGAGGCTTAATTTTCTTTTTGTTTGGTTTAACTTTTAGCAGGCTTACACCTGACTCTGCACTCAAGGATCACTCCTTGTTGAATGCCGAGGTTTGAACCTGGATCAGTCATGAAAAGCCAGGGCTCTACCCATTGAGCTATCTCTCCAGACCCAAACACTGTAACTTTTAACTAATGGAAGACAATCATGTCTAAGCAGGCCATACACACACACACACACACACACACACACACACACACAGACTTACACATTTTTACATTTAATCGTATATAACAGTGTGCTTGATAGCTAATCAGCCTGCATATATTTGTCGGTTTATGGAAAGTATAAGATTATGAAACCTGTGAAATATATTGCACTTGAAAGAGCATAAAGTGAAATGCTTCACAGCTCAAAGCAAGATTCTGTAGAATCTTTGGAAAGCTACCACTTGGTGACTAATGACCTTAAACAATGAATATCTTAAACTAATTAACCTTAAACAATGATTACATCCTCAAAATATGGATTTTAAAAAGAGTCAAATGAAACCCAAAGTGGATATCACTGCCAAAGTTCTGATACATTAACCAACGACTACAACTTTAATTATAAGAATCTTGCTATCTTGCTATCATAGAAACAATTCATTGAGCAAACTATACCTATATGTGATCCATTTGACTATTATCTAATATATTTGCTTAATTAAAATCCAAGATGCAGTGAAATTATAGACATATCTGTGTCAAAAAAGCACAGGCATGTATCTACAAACATATACATATATAAATACATTTGTACATGTAAATGTGTATCTAGAAACATCTGTATAAGCAATATTTTCTCTGATTATAAATTTAGAGACTTAGAATTGTGGATTAGAGTAAATATTTTCTCTTTAAAAACTTTCATAACACTTAATATGTTATGAATTCAATTTCTACCAATTGACATATTCATTAAAAATGTACTTGATCAGCCTGCATTTTAACGCAATATTTAATAAATAACCTGCAAGGTGCAAAAAGCAGGACAATAGAATAAAGGGCTTATAAATTTATATAAATCTTGTTCATAGTACAATTAAAAAATAAAATAACAGCTCACTTAAATTAAATTTGTTTATGTCCAGGTTCTTTCAAGAAAGGTCTGTTACCTTTCCTCAACAGAATTATCCCCTTTAAGATTGTTGCCACAAGTTAATCATTTATCAACGGTTTCATATCAGCACAATGATAGAATAAAACCAACACTTGATATTGATCCTAAGGTAAATGGTTGGAACACTCAAAGCCACCTGGAGACACATCTGGTGTGTTTCTCTATGACAACACTAAGTTATTTAAGCAACAGATGGCAGGACTCAAAGAAACTAGGTTTATCACCAAAGAACAGTTAAAACCTCACCACCTTCTTTTTGTATTGTCTTACACTATTAGGTTACAAATAAAACCCAAAAAAAAAAAGTCATTGAAAGAGATGCATGCCTGGAGTTCTCTTCTATCATGGCTATGTTCTAATGTAACAAAGGCAGCAAAAGTGACACAATTTAGCAGTAACATCTGAATATAAAGCTTAAAATATAATAATATGGTCTTTGCAAAACAAATATTTAATAATTTAAAAACACTTTCAAAATAATTTTCTTTTTCAAATTCTCTTAATTTATAGCATCATTATTGTAATGTACCATCTTATGTACATTCACGATCGATCATGATCTTCCCATTGATCATTTATTTACTAGAGCGGCACCAGTAATATATCCATATGTCCTGTCTCATGGCAGTAGAGCCAGGGGCATCGGCTTGCTACAGGAACATAAAGAGCCTCAAATCATTATATTAGGTCATTGAAATGACCTAATATAATTGTTACTGGAATTTGGCATATCAAATACAACACGAGAAGCTTGCCAGGCTTGCCGAGCGGGAGGCAAACTCTTTTTAAACACCTCCAAATAAAGCATTTATTGATCTCGCAAGCGGCTGCGTGAGCCGGGCTGTGATGGGCTGGTCTGATGGGTGGAGTTCTGACGAGAGGGAAGTCAAAATGTGGAAAATGGTGGCGCCCGTGGAGTGAGGGGGGGTGGCCTGGCTTGTTGTGAGGCTCTGCCAAGGTGGTGAGCCAGGGCTAGAACCTGCCATGCCTCCCGACTGCTTCATGAATGGCTGGGCACAGGGAGAGCAAGGAACAGCTCTGCCCCATGTCTGAGAGTCTCTGGACCAGCATACCTGGGCCGGATTGAGGAAAAAACTGCTGCAGGGTGGGTGTCGATGATCCGGGCTGTGATGGGCTGGTCTAGGTACATTATGTTACGTAATTTCTGGCAGTGCTCAGAATTTACTTCTGACTCTGTACTCAGAGCTGACTTCTGAGAGTGCTCAGGGTTCAAGTCTTGGTTGACCATGAGCAAAGCAAGTGCAATCCCTGCTCTACTATCTCTTTATCTCATCTTCCCTCCTTTTAAACCTTGATCTTTCTTTTACATGCTTTTTGCACAGTTTAAGAGCAGTTTTTCATTTTACTTCCTTGAAAATTCCTATTACTTGAGACTCTACATATTTGCTTTTCTGAAGGTTTTTTAGCTACTTTAAAAGTAATGTAAACCTTGAATTTCTGGGCAAGATGGCAATGGTGTGGTGGCAAGTACAAGAACTGGCTGAGTACCAGTAGCTCTTAGAGCTCTGAATAGTCAAGGAGGCCAGAAACTTTCTGAGTGTGTAAATGCAGATGTCCTGTGGGTATCCTGCAGAGCACGATAAACAAAATGGGCTGGTCACCCACAGCAAAACGCCATCCCGAACAGATCATGTAATAATGGCAGTAGTGCGTCCTCCAGGTTGCAGAGCTCCCACAGCTCTTGGCTCTATACGTGATGATAGAGTTCTAATATATTTGAAAAGGGCTCTTTTGGTCCAACTCGGCAGTGCTGCAGAGCAAGTGTACCGAGGTCTGGGAGGAGGGGAGTCACTCCCAGTTATTCACCATGTGAATTCACCATGACAGGACTGTTGTCCCAATTGATATTTGGGCCCTGGGAGGATACAATGGTCTCAACTAGAAGGTAAACTTGGACCAGGGGGCAAAGGCACCAGCTGCTAGAAGGCACTCTAGGGCATCTGATACCCCCATATCTCCATGGTGCCTCTGACCAGTATACAACCCAGGACTATCTCCAAAGAAGCTAAACCAGAGTTAGGCACTTGGAAGCAACATTTAAACATCACCTCCTGCTCAACAATACATGCTCACTTACTCCAGAAATAAACCTTGAAAGAGATCAGAAGTAATAAGAAACTCATTCACTGGTCGTGATCCAGAGACTGATGTATAAATTTCAAGAGAGATCAACACGTGGCAGAGCCTGGTCCACCAGGCTGATGGAACTAGGGCACCTCAGATGGGCAAGCATTAGGGTCTAGCCCTCCCAAACAGAGCCCTAGCAGCCAAAAAAATCCACACTCTACAATTGCAGCCAGAGACTCCACTGCTGAGAACAGCTCCTCCCAGAAATTAATCTGCTGAAAACGCAGGTATATATGTATTGTGAGTAAAATCTCCAGCATTCACGGATTCGTGGAAGGGCCACCCAGCTGTTCTTCTGGAAGGGCTGGTAGACATGCTCATACCCCAAAGCCCCCACTCAGTTAAAAATCTAACTCCTACTCTATCAGTCAGTTAAAGACTCTGGAATTCCCAGAATGCACAGCTGCTACAATATTGACACACTGAGTAACACATCACATCCAATTTGTAACAGCTCAGTAACATTTAAGCAGTATGAGCTATATGTCATACTAAGCAATACAATTTGCTTATTTAGGTCACATCCGGCGATGCTAAGGGGTTACTCCGTGTTCTATGCTCAGGAATTAGTCCTGGAGCTCCTCGGGGCACCATATGGGATGCTAGGGATTGAAACCAGGTTGGCAGTGTGCAAGGCAAAAGTGCTACCCGCTATGCTATTGCTCCGGCCCCATAAAGTTAATTACTTAGGGGACAGACTAAGAGGAGTGAAAGGGAAACTAGGGCGTTGGTGGTAGTAATGGCATGTCAGTTGTGGGACTGGTGCTGAAATATTGAATACAAAGCAATTTTATGGTGAACAACTCTGTATATCACAGGGTTTAAATAAAGTTAAAAACTAAATTTTGTAAAAAGTAAACTAAACATTGTTCACATGAAGATGAAGAAATTTATGTATAATATTAAATTCAGTTCCTCTACTTAACCATAGTTACTCCAAAAATTTCTGCTTTCAAAAAGAGCATAAAGCTCAAGTGTGAGTGAATTTTCAAAAAATTATAGAAACTGTAGAACTAAAGGTATGAACTAAGCAGACAATTCTACTGTCCAATCTCTTAAAAACTATACTGAATTCATATAATCTATGAATGTATTTTACTTAGTGCTAATTGCCAAGTAATAAGTTGTCAACTATGTATTAACTTTTTTTTAGATAAAGAAAACGTTAACTGAGAAAAAGGTGTGAGAGTAATTCTCATAGTTTATATTCAATATTCAGAGTTTAATTGATCACTTGATCACTTGACATCCCGTTATTCATTGATTTTCTCAAGCGGTAATGTTTCCATTTGATGCTATCCCATGCAAGTATAGCCCAATGGCCTCTGGTTGTTTCAGGAATACGAAGATGCTCAAACCGTTCTCAGGGTCTTGACAAAGAAGTCTGACCATCTTGTAGGTGGGCGGCCATGTGATCTTTGTCATCTCTTGGGATCCAGTCGGTAACGGCTCTAGTCCAGCGATCATATCCAAATCAAATTACATGTCCAACCGTTCTGATTTTCGATGCTTTGCAAATGAGACAGCTAAAGCATGACTCTGATTCTTTGACAGAGGTCAGAACTCCTAATTCCTTCTCACACTTGAGTAGGTGTAATGTACCAAGCATAGCTCTTTCAATTCCCCTTTGGGAGACCTGAATAGCGCTCTCATCCTGCTTTTGTAGGGCCCAGGACTCTGAGGTATATGTTAATGCAGGGAGAATGGTGGAATTTAAGAGATGTGCCCTAAGCTTGAGGTTCTTTGTCCTTTTAGCTATTCCTTTGATGCTCTAGAAGGCATTCCATGTCGCTCTCTTCCTCTTGTGCAGCTCAGGTTTTAAGTCCTTCATCAGGTTGACTTCCCGACCTAGGCACACATAACTGCTGCATTCAGAGATGTTTGTTCCATTGAGAGTGAATGGGGTCTCTGGAACTAGTTTATTTTTCATACACATTGTTTTGTTGAGACTCAGCTGTAGACCTACATTTCCATATTCTCAGCCAAAGTCAGCCAGCATTTGGTCCAATGGCTAATGTTTGGTGTTATTAGAATGATGTTATCAGCAGAGCAGAAGTGGTGTAGTTGCTGACCATCAATTTTTACTACCATCCCTTCACATTCTAACTGCCGCATGATGTTCTCAAGGGTGGCACTGAAGAGTTTTGGTGAAATGGTATCACCCTGACAAACTTGTCTTTTGACATCAATGATCACTTCCTTGTGGAATGGTGAGATACTAGTGGTGAATCCATAATATAGCTCATGAAAGTTCTTGATGTATTGGGTTTGAACACCCTGTTTTGCTAGGGCTTCGATTACCGCTTCAGTCTCCACAGAATCAAATGCCTTCTTTAAATGAATGAACGTGAGACAGAGTGGCATCTTGAACTCCCTACAAACCCCAATGAGCTTGATTACCGTGTGGATATGTTTGATTGTGCTGAATCCCTTTTGAAAGCCAGCGTGCTCGCATGGTTGTTGTTCATCTAATGTTCTGCCAATTCTATTCAGGATGACTCGAGTGAACAGCTTGTAGATGATGGACAACAGGCAGATGGGGCGATAGTTGCCAATGTTGTGAATGTCTCCGTTCTTTAGCAGTAGAACTGTACTGCTGGTTTTCCATTGGGAGGGCACCTTGCATCAGACAGGTAGTGTGTGAAGAGCATGAGACAGTTATACTTGAGCCACAGATGCAGATACACCAGGCAGAGCAGATACCAGCTCTCCCCATTGTGCGTGGCTGCTATGTGACTGCACGATTTATCTCCAAATTACCATGAATATTTTACCCACCCCTCTCAGAGAGACCAGAAAGCAACTGAGAGTACACCTAGTAAGCTGTATGATGCATATTCTATATGCCAAAACCAGTAATAACAATATTTAGTTTCTGGACCCTGATAGACTCCTTAATATGGCAGCACTAAGAAGGACGAACAAGGAGTGTGTGATAACATTTCAGAGCCAAACTAGGCTGCCAAAGTGAAGAAGCACTAAAATGACTATCTGTGCTTTCAATGCACGTATGCTGGCATCGGAAGCATATATTGAGGACCTGATGCTGCAAGCACAAAAGATCAAGTACATCACTGGTCTGACTGAGAAGAGGAGGCTTCAATCGCATCATGCTATTTTTTTTTCTATTCTTTTAATTTTTTATTATACCACCGTGAGACATACAATTACAAAGGTGTTCACAATTGGTTCTTGGTAATACAGTATTCCAGCACCCATCCCTCCACCAGTGCCCAATTTCCACCACCAATGTACCCCACTCCCTCCAAACTACCCACAGGCTGCCTCAACAGCAGGTAGACCTGTTTCCTCTCTTTCTCTCTCTGTCTCTCTCTCTGTCTCTGCATCTCTCTCCCACTTCTTTTTACACATTGTGGATATCCCTGCAGATATTTAGAGTTTATCACTTAAGTCTCTTTTTGTATATTTAATGGTGAGTTTTAATCTGCCATTACCATTTCACACATTTAGTAAAACACTGGTATCTAATTATATCCTATTAATGAATGCAGTCATTCTATATCTGTCCTTTCCTTCACTCAGCATGATAGCTTCCATGCCCATCCATTTGCAGGTAAATTTCATAATTTCATCTTTTCTGACAGCTGCATAGTATTCCATAGTGTAGATGAACCACAGTTTCTTTAGCTAGTCCTCTGTTCTCGGGCATTTAGGTTGTTTCCAGATTCTAGCTATAGTGAATAGTGCAGAGATGAATAAAGAAGTACAGATAGTGTTTCTTCTATGTGTTTTTCGGTCTCTCAGGTATATTCCCAGGAGTGCTATTGCTGGATCAAATGGGAGCTCAATGTCTAGTTTTCAGAGGAATGCCCATATTATTTTCCAAAAGGGCGGACCAGTCAGTACTCCCACCAACAGTGGATAAGAGTCCCTTTTTTCCCCACATCCACGCCAGCACCAGTTGTTCTTGCTGTTTTGGATGTGTGCCAGTCTCTGTGGTGTGAGATGGTACCTCATTGTTGTTTTGATTTGCATCTCCCTGATGATTAAAGATGAAGAGCACATTTTCATATGCCTTTTGCCATTCTAATTTCTTCTTTTTGGAAGCTTCTCTTAATTTCTTCTCCCCATTTTTTGATGGGGTTGGCTGTTTTTTCCTTGTGAAGGGATACCAGTGCCTGATATATCCTGGATATTAACCCCTTGTCAGATGGGTATTGGGTGAATATCCTTTCCCACTCTGTGGATTGTCTTTGTATCTTGGTCACCGTTTCTTTTGAGGTGCAGAAGCATTTTAGTTTTTATATTGTCCCATTTGTTTATCTTTGCTTCCATTTGCTTGGTCAGTGCGGTGTCGTCTTTAAAGATACTTTTTGTTTCGATGTCATAGAACGTTTCTCCTATGTTTTCTTCGATGTACCTTATAGATTCATGTCTGATGTTGAGATCTAGAATCCATTTTGATCTGACTTTTGTGCATGGTGTTAGAAGGAGGTATAAGTTCATTATTCCCAATTCTTTCTAAGCTCTTCCGGCAAATTGATGAAACAGAAACACTCCCAAATAGCTTTTACGAGGCACATATCACCCTGATACCCAAAGCAGACAAAGATGCCACAAAAAAGGAAAACTACAGACCAATCTCCCTGATGAATACAGATGCTAAGATCTTCAACAAAATACTAGCAAACAGAATCCAAAGAGTCATCAAAAGATTGTACACCATGACCGAGTGGGATTCATCCCAGGAATGCAAGGATGGTTAAACATCTGCAAGTCAATCAACATAATACATCATATCAACAAAAAAAAAAAACATATGATCATATCAATAGATGCAGAGAAGGCATTTGACAAGATTCAACACCCGTTCATGATGAAAGCCCTCCGTAAAATGGGGATTGAAAGAACCTTCCTCAAGATAATCCAGGCCATCTACTACAAGCCCACAGCGAGCATCATCCTCAATGGGGGAAAAAACTGAAAGCCTTCCCCTTAAGATCAGGGACAAGACAAGGCTGCCCACTCTCACCACTTCTATTCAATATAGTACTGGAAGTACTTGCCATAGCAATCAGGGAAGAAAAAGACATTAAGGGCATCCAGATAGGAAGGGATGAAGCCAAGTTATCACTATTTGCAGATGACATGATATTATACCTGGAAAACCCGAAACTCTCTACCAAGAGGCTCCTAGAAATAATACATTCCTATAGCAGAGTAGCAGGGTACAAAATCAATACCCAAAAGTCAATGGCCTTCCTATATGCAAACAGTGAAAGAGAAGAAAGGGACATTAAAGAAACTATCCCATTCACAATTGCACCGCAGAAAATCAAATACCTAGGAATCAGTTTGACAAAGAATGTAAAGGATCTCTACAAAGAAAACTACAAAACGTTACTTCTGGAAATAAAAGAAGACCTTAGGAAATGGAGACATATTCCCTGCTCATGGATGGGAAGGATTAACATTATCAAAATGGTAATACTCCCTAGAGCTTTATACAGATTCAATGCGGTCCCTATAAAGATCCCCATGATGTTCTTCAAAGAAATTGAACAAACACTCCTGAAATTTGTATGGAATAACAAAACTCCACGAATAGCTAAAGCAATCCTTGGGAAAAAGAAGATGAGAGGTATCACTTTCCCCCAACCTCAAGCTCTACTACAGAGCAGTTGTAATTAAGACAGTGTGGTATTGGTATAGAGACAGACCTGTAGACCTATGGAATAGAACTGAGTATCCTGAAACACATTCTCAAATATACAACCACTTAATCTTCGATAAAGGAGCAAAAAATATTAAGTGGAGCAAAGAAAGCCTCTTCAACAAATGGTGCTGGGAAAACTGGGCAGCTACATGTAAAAAAATGAGCAATTTATTTTAGAATACTTTTGTATCTCTTTGGTGTAAAATCCTAGTGAGTGATGTGACTTTGATATTACTCTATATATTTTTTGGACATAATAGTTAAGCATTTTATAAATTTTGGTATTATTTAGGTGTATAAATCATTTTTTATAATTCAAGGCATGATTATGTAAAGCATCTCAGAATTCATGAAGCAGCGATATAAGGCCTTAGGACTGATTGCACTATTATCTATCATCTCTAATGTTCTCATCCTGTAGATGTCCTTGAAACAAAATTTAAAAAATCAATTTTAATAAGGTGTTGTTATGATATTATCTCCCTTTCTTTTCCTCTCATGAAATGAGTCATAACCATGGATTTATGACTTACCATTTTATAATTCTTAATACACTGCATTAAGTCTGTTATTGAATGTACAATTACAAGAAAAAAGTCGCAATTGGTATTATTGTGATAAAATTTTTTCTAGAATAAAGGGATGGCTCATTCTATAACCCATATAAATATATATATATATGTATATATATGTGTGTGTGTGTGTGTGTGTGTGTGTGTGTGTGACTTATCTTCCTGTTGATCATTGATTTGCTCAAGCGGGCACCAGTAACATCTCCATTTGTCCTTGTCAATAGAAAGTGTGGACCAATGACATCTGCTTGCTCCAGGAGCACAAAGAGCCTCAAACTGTTCATTCAGGTTTTTGATGAAGAAGTCTGACCATCTCGTAGGTGGGAAGCCATGTGTTCTTTTCACGTCCCAAGGAAGAATCCAGTTGGTAACAGCTCTAGTCCAGCGGTCATCTCTAAATCACATTATGTGTCTGGCCCGTCTGATTTTCATCATCTTGGCAAATTAGACAATATCCTTGATTCTTGATCTTCAATGGAGGTCGAAACTCCTGATTCCTTCTCTCACTTGAGTGAAATGTAATACTCCGAGAATGACTCTTTCGATTTTCCTGTGGTATATCCAAATAGTCTTCTCATCCTGTTTTCATAGGGCCCAGGTCTCTGAGGTGTATGTTAGTACAGAAAGAATGGTGAAACCAAAAAGTTGTGCCCAGGAGCCAGAGAGTCTTTGTCATATACATATCATATATATACATATATATGATATATATGATATAATATATGATATATGTTGTATATATGATATATCATGTATATCATATATATATTTATTTATATAAATATATAATATATATGATATATATTTTATATATATATCACTTGATCACTTTATATCCTGTTATTCATCGATTTGCTCCAGCAGGCTCCAGTAATGTTTCCATTTGACCTTATCATGTACCAGTATAGCCCAGTGGCATCTGCTTTCTCCAGGAATATGAAGAGCCTCAAACCATTCGTTCAGGGTCTTGACAAAGAAATATTACATATGCATATATGTTTATTTGTTTTATTTATCATATATGTATATATACAAATAAAAATAGAAAAGACTGGGCCGCCTGGGATGAACCCAGAGCCACGGCAGAGCCTGGCAAGCTACCCATGGTGAATTCGATATGCCAAAAACAGTAACACATATATATTTGTGTTTGTTTTGTGAATGTATTTTCTTCTGAATTTCTACAAAATTATAAATCAATGATAAATTGATAAAGTTTTCAAAAAACTATATATATACAGATATTTTTAATTTAATGTTGTAAAAATTCATTGCTAATATATTTTAAGATTTATGTGAACTAAATGGATCCTGCAAATTTTAAATTTAGTCAGAGTGAAGAAAGTTAAGAAAATATTAGGGGGAATCTAAATGGGTCTATCAAAGTTAAAACAGTATGATTGATTCTAAGGAAAGCAATATTGGCTTTTGTTTAGATACTGCTGAAATGTCTGCACTAACAAGTAATTGATTTTAATAAAAGTTTCTATGGATATAAAAATTACAACTGACCAGATATATAACATTCAATAGAAATGAAATGTTAATTCATTATTTTTGACATGTACACTCCATTAGCAGGAATGAAGTAAATAAACATTTTTTAAACTAGTGCAGGGCAGCCATAGCAATAAGAGTGAATGCAGTACTCAATATCAAGTGCTGAGGTGTTTTCCACATCATTTAAAGAGTTCCTTTAAGACCTCTTGCAAGACTAGTTTATGATTCCTAAACTGTTGCCTGTCCCTGAAACTCTGTATGGTTTTTTTCAGTGCGTACAGATCTGACTGATAATCTGGATAGAGTATTCTTGGTGATGTGTTAATTTACTAAATTTTGTTACTGTTCCCTCCATACTCTCTGTCTTGTAGAGGACAAGATCTTCTGACTTTTTTGAAGATAAGGTTTGACAGATCTGTTGTGACCCTTAAGGAGTCTCCTTTGTATGTAAATTCCTTTCTTGTCCTTACTGCTTTCTGTATTCTGTCACTTTTTGTGGATTTTGTCATTCTGAGAACAGTGTGCTCTGGAGGCTTCCCTTCTGAGTCTATTTTCGCTGGGACCCTTCATGTTTCTTAAATGTTAGTCTGTGCATTCCTCAGTTCTGGGAAATTCCTACCTATAATTTATTTAACTCTTGTTTCTTTATTGAAATACCTTCCTTTTCTTCTGGGATTCCTATGATTTTTATGCTGCTCCTCTTGGACTCATTTTTCATGAACTCGTCTTTTTTTTGTTTTTCAGTATCACCACCCATTTTCTTCATTCCTGCATACTATTCTTATTTCAGCAATCACTTTCTTGTTCTTTGCTTACTACTTGTTTATCATTTTTTGTTGCTCATTTAACGTCACCACCATGTTGTCATTTAAGTTATTATCTGGGGATTTATAGAGCTGGTTTGTGCTGCTTAAGCAATCCATGTTATGTTTCTGCACAGTGAATCAGAGGGCTTTTATATGTCTTCCCTCTGGGTTTGTGTTGCTCCTGAAAAACTGAGGGGTAGGCTTTATAATTAGCTCCCTTGTGAGTCTCTGAGGGATTAGGCTGGGGATGGTGTTTTTCCTTCCTAGTGTGTCTTCACCCATTGATAAGAAATATAATTTAGAATAATGAGAACTTTGAGAGACTCACAGACATAAGGCAGACCTGCTACTGGCTCTCCCTATGCCCAGCCACTTACGAGGTGCATGGGAGAAATGGCGAATTCTAGCCCTGGCCAGCCACTCCAGCAGAGCTCCGCAACAAGCCAGATGACCCCCCCTCCCCACTCCATGAGGGGCCTCCATTTTCCACATCCAGAATTCCCCCTCGTCAAAACTCCACCCAGCAGACCAGCCTATCACAGCCTGCCTCTGCGGCCTCTTGCAGGTGCGTGGTTCATCAATAAATGCTGGATTTAGAGATGACTACAAGAATATGCTACCCGTGCGGCAGAGCCTGGCAGGCTACCCATGTGGTATTTGATATGCCAAATACCAGTAACAATTATAGAACTCATTCCCATCACCTGATGGAATGGTTTGAGGCTCTTTATGTTCCTGGAGCAAGCAGGTGCCCTCGGGCTCTACTTGCATGAGACAGGACATATGGAGATATATCCGGTGCCTGCTCGAGCAAATGGATGATGAACGGGAAGACAGTGATACAGTGATACAGTGAATGAGAACTTTGATGATGAGCTATAACATACTTGTGAATGTGCATATGGAGCTACTGAGTGCTTCAGGAGTGTTGGACTTGAACTCCATAACACATTTTTTCACTATGCCATGAAGAACACAGATTCTAGGGTTCAATGAGTAGGTAAAACTAGCCCTCACTTTAACCAGTTAGCACCCATATAATCTAAATCAAATACTCTAAAAAATCTCATACTTTATTTCCTTAAATAATGTTCTGTTCTTAATTTTACTGGCTTGGGTCTGGGAAAATGATGATCCAATTATTAATTAGATTTTTTATTCAGTGTAATGGATTGAGTTGTTTCAGAGAAGTTATCTAGAAATTATAAGACAAATGAAACCTTAAAACAATTTTTAGTTAAAAAGGAAGGGGAGGGCCCTAGCAAAATTATTTTAGTATTTGAGTAAGATGTTAGGACTACATTCATCCATATACTCTATAATGTTTATTTCAAAGTTAAGATTCTATAATCAGTAAGCAGTATTATTTGGAAAGAGTTATTGTTTGACCATAAATTGAGAAATGTTAGGAAATGGCTTTATTTCTGGCACTATCATTTATACTCTGCTGCTACGATAGAGCAAGTAAAATTTATATTAACATATGATATTAAAATAGGACAAAATCTTATTAACCTATGTGACAATTTTGTAATCAAGAATGAAATGTACATTATATAGCAAATTACCATTTGCTTTTCTTTATTATTAGTTAAAGCCAGCTCAGTGTGCATTCTAAGATTGTTCTTCATCTTTTATTATACTTGGCAGTTTGCCTTTCCCAGAGTATAACTTAATAAATGTCGATTTATTAAATCTAAGGATTATTTCCACATTAGATGAATCTCACTGAATGTTGTAGTGCCACATTCTATTTAACTGTAATTTTCTATGATATTTGAATGTCTTTCAAAATGTGGTTTATTGAATATCTGTTAAACATCATCTTGAAAACTTGCTAGAAGTGCAAATCCCTAGGACCAACACCAAATAAGAATAACATATCTCATAATAAATTGAGGCACATGGGTCAAACTTCTAATTAGTCCTTTGAACCTCTAATATTTAAAAGTTATTTTGTACTGGATTCTGAAACATACATACATAAGCTCCTAATCAGTATCACTTATATCACTTGTTCACTTGTCTTCCTGTTGCTCTTCGATTTGCTTGAGCGGGCACCAGTAATATCTCCATATGTCCTGTCACAAACAAGTGTAGCCCAAGGATTCTGCTTGCTACAGGAACAGGAAGAGCCTCAAACCATTCCTTCAGGTCATGGGAATGAGGTATTTAATTGTTACTGGTTTTTGACATATCAAATACAACATGGGTAGCTTGCCAGGCTCTGCAGTGCCTAATCAATATATGATTATTAACTCTTTGGTTGTAATATAAAACTGTTTCAACAAGATAATATACTTTTGTTAGTAAAGAAATTATTACGTCTCTTTATGACATTTTAAAACTAAAATTGGTATGAAAATAATTATTTTCTATGAAACTCTAGTTGTGAATATAATCTTATTCATTCACTAGTTCTCTTTCTAGAGCTATAAGATTTCCTTTTTTATTTGATTCTCATTATAATTTAAAGGTAACTATTTTGTGTATGAGCAATATGTGTATATGACTTTTCAAGTTTGACATCAATGAGAATCAGACTCTAGATTTAAATCTAGGTCTGGTCAATATGGACATCCTTCTATTTCCACATGAATATGTCATTTTTTACTGTTACTAGATTAAAGACTGCTACGAGATCTATCCTCAGCAGTGTTTTTAAATCCAGCTCAGGTATACCGATCCAGAGACTCACAGACATGGGGCAGAGCTGCTGCTACTGGCTCTCCCTGTGCCCAGCCCCCCATTATTTAAATAAAACATTATTTTTATTGTTTAAAACTCATAAGGCGCATGGGAGGGATGGCAGGTTCTAGCCCTGGCCCGCCACCCCAGCAGAGCCTCACAACAAGCCAGACAACCCCCACTCCATGAGGAGCCTCCATTTTCCACATCCGGACTTCCCCCACTCCATGAGGAGCCTCCATTTTCCACATCCGGACTTACCCCTTGTCAGAACTCCACCCAGCAGACCAGCCTATCACAGCCTGCCTCGCACGGCCGCTTGCAGGTGCGCGGTTCATCAATAATGCTGGATTTTGAGATGACTACAAGAGTATGCTACCCGCACAGCAGAGCCTGGCAAGCTACCTGTGTGGTATTTGATATGCCAAATACCAGTAACAATTATAGAACTCATTCCGATGACCTGATGGAATGGTTTGAGGCTCTTTATGTTCCTGGAGCAAGCAGGTTCCCTTGGGCTCTACTTGCATGAGACAGGTAATATAGAGATGTACTGGTGCCCGCTCGAGCAAATCGATGATGAAA
>JAJIBD010015839.1:0-13081 GCA_021461705.1 Cryptotis parvus | reverse complement strand
CCACGCGACTTGGGGAGCCTCATGGTCAGCTGAGCTAGGGAAGAGATGGATACAAGCTCTCCCTCATTGTGTCTGAGTCTCTACATGCTATAGTCGGTCACCTGGGGTAGTTCTTTGGGCAGGGCTACGGGCCTCCAGGTCAAGACAGAAAGGGGAAGGGGTGGCCCCAGCTCTATCTGACGAATGCCCGGTGGCTACCTCCTCTGAGAGTTGCCTAGCTGGGCTTGAACTCTGCTACTCTGTTAACCTGGTCTTGAGATCAGTGTCTCTCCTGGGTGGGCTCTGATGTATTGTGGCATCCAGACATGGAGAATGACGGCTATTGTGATGGTTGAGTCTCATCTGATTGCTTCTGAGGCCCCACAGAGGTTATGGGCCAACTCCCAAAACCCATCTTTCCTTCTGGAAGCCTCATGGTCAGCTGAGCTGGGGGAGAGCTGGATGCTCTCTGAACATCCGGTTGTGTCTCTGAGCCCAACTTTTTGAAAATTTGTCTCTATCTTATTATACTGCAACTGTGTACATTTGCCAAATCTAGTTCAACTGTGCACTTAAAATTACCCTTCAACAGGGGCCGGAGTGATAGCCCAGCGGGTAGGGCGTTTGCCTTGCATGCAGCCGACCCATGCCGGCCCGGGTTCGATCCCCGGCATCCCATATGGTCCCGAACACCGCCAGGAGTAATTCCTGAGTGCAGAGCCAGGAGAAACCCCTGATCATTGCCGGGTGTGACCCAAAAAGCAAAAAAAAAAAAATTACCTTCAACAAACCTGACATTAAAACAAATTAATGATTTGACAATCATATCATTAAAAATAGCAAGTGAGTGCCCTTGAGAAATAAAACCCCAGTGCAGAGAGAATAAAAGGATAACCACAGAAAGATTGGGAGTAGAAAGATCAGTGAGAATAATCTAAGACCCAGGAATCCAGAAATGAGAGTATTAATAGAGACCCTAGCCCCTTCTCTATAGGAGCCTGTTAGGAATGTCTCTGAAAACTTTTATTACTCTCTGACATAAACAGAAAGGGATACTTCCCGTGAGCTACCACATAGATTGATCACTTCACTTGTATCACTTATTTTCCTGTTGATCATCAATTTGCTCGAGCGGGCACCAGTAACATCTCCATATGTCCTGTCACATGCTAGTAGAGCCCAAGGGCATCTGCTTGCTCCAATAACATAAGGAGCCTCAAACAATTCCATCGGGTCATGGAAATGAGGTCTATAATTGTCACTGGTATTTGACATATCAAATATGACACTGGTAGCTTGCCAGACTCTGCTATGCTGGTGGGATACTCTTGTAGTCACCTCTGATCTCCAGAATTTATTGATGAACCGCACGGCCGCTAGTGGCTGCATGCACAGGGCTGTGATCAGCTCTTTTGTTGTGTGGAGTTTTGATGAGAGGGGAGTCCGGATGTGGAAAATGGCGGCCCTCATGGTGTGGGGGTCATATCACCTCAAAGGCACCATGTATCATGGCTAGATTTTCCTCTACGGATTTGGATTCATGTCTGTAGTCTAGGTCTTTAATCCATGATGAATTTTCTCCACAGTATCAAAGAGCAAACAAACAGGCCTCATTTTGCTAATCAATGGCAGTTGTTTTTTGTCTTAAGCAGTCACAGGGTAAAGAAAACAACAGCATCTTTTGCAATATATGTGCATAAAGCATATAGAGCCCAAGGTTGATCATATCAGGCTACACTGGAGCAGTGCAATGCGGAGCCCGGTAAATAAACCCAAGTTTAAGGAACTAGTTAGTATTAATGCTGCATATAAGTTGGCATTAATATGACATGAAATGCTGCATGTAAGGGGAAACTGAGGACATACCTGTCTGCTGTTAAGCTTATTCAAAAGTTTAGAGGTGTGTTAGAAATCTCTATAACTATCACTATCTTCCCGTTCATCATCGATTTGCTTGAGCAGGCTCCAGTAACATCTCCATATGTCCTGTCTCATGCTAGTAGAGCCCAAGGGCATCTGCTTGCTCCAGGAACATAAAGAGCCTCAAACCATTATATTAGGTCATGGGAATGACCTAATATAATTGTTACTGGTATTTGGCATATCAAATACGACACGTGTAGCTTGCTAGGCTTACCGTATGGATGGCATACTCTTGTAGTCGCTTCTAAATACAGCATTTATTGATGAACTGATGAGCTGGACTGTGATAGGCTAGTCTGCTGGGTAGAGTTCTGACGAGAGGGAAGTTCGGATGTGGAAAATGGCTTTCTTCTCTCCCGCTTTTATTGAGGTACTGTGATTTACACTACTGCTAATATCTTTCCAACACCACACTCTATGTCTCAGAGATCTCTTCCCATCCACCCCATTCCCTAGGTAAGCTCAGTTCTGTAGATTAACTCTCCAATTCTGTTGCCTTGGGCCATTTGTTGCTCCCTTTACTATGTACCTTTATTTTGCTCATTTTATCTTTAAGGTATTTTGTTTATTAATGTCCTTTATAAAAATCAGAATTCAAAAATCAGAATTCAATGGACATTCATCCAAAGACTAGAAATTGAGCTCTCTTTTGACCCAGCCATACCAGTCCTGGGAATATACCCTGGGAAGCCAAAAACATACAGTGGAAACACCATCCACACTCTTATTTTTACAGCAGCACTATTCACAATAGTCAGAACCTGGAAACAACCAGTATGCCTGAGAACTGATGACTGGATAAAGAAAATTTGGTACATCTACACAATGGAATACTATGCAGCTGTTAGGAAAAATGAAGTTATGAAATTTGCCTATAAATGGATGGCCATGGAAAGGATCATGTTGAGTGAAATTAGCAGAAGGAAAGAGAGAGATATAGAATGACTGCATTTATTTGCATGACATAAATACATATATACATATTATGTACCAAAATCCAATGTCAGGTGAAACATGGATCAGGATGTCTTACCAAAAGTGGAAGTTACCACAAACGTGTGGGAGTCAGAGGTTAGGTAAGACAAAGAAGGGATCAGGGATCGTAATGCGAATAAAATTTGAAAGGGCTAATACCTAGAACTTAGCATTAAATATAGGCAAAAAATTCACATGATGGTCTCTAAGTGTATGTGTTGCAACCCCAATATGTAAGAGAAGGAAAAGAGAGAGGAGAGAGAGAAAAAGAAATAAAAGAACCTGCCATGGATGCAGGCTATGGGAGGGGGAAGGAATGGGGGACATCGGTGTTGGGAAATGGGTACTGGTGGAGGGCGGGGTGCTGGAACACTATGTGACCGAAACCTCCAAACATGTACAACTTTGTAATTGTATATCTCACGGTGGTATAATAAAATATTAATTAAAAAATCAGAATTCATTGGTTTGTTTTGGGGGGTGTCTTTTCTGCTTTGGAAGCATCATGCTATGAGAAGATAGTTGATATGATTTCTTCCTCTTTGGTATTATGGAGATAGATATTGTGACCCAGCATATGGTCTATCTTGGAGAATGTCCCAGGTGCATTGCAGAAGAATCTTCAACGTTTGAGGATGCAGGACCCATACATGTCCACCCATACATGTCCATATTTTCCATGTCTTCAAGGTCTACATTTCCCTGTTGATTTTTTTTGGTCTAGTTGATCTACTCATTACTGATAGAGTGTTAAAGCTTTTTTTTTTTGCTTTTTTTGGGGGTCACACCCAGCGATGCTCAGGGGTTACTCCTGGCTCTGTGCTCAGGAATCACTCCTGGCGGTGCTCGGGGACCATATGGGATGCCGGGATTGAACCCAGGCCGGCATAGGCCGGCCACGTGCAAGGCAAATGCCCTACCCGCTGAGCTATCGCTCCGCCCGAGAGTGTTAAAGCTTTAACTACCATTGTGTTGCTGCCAATGTGTTGCTTCCTTCATGATAATTAGCAATTGTGTTAAATGGTTTGATGGTCCATAATTAGGTGCACTTGTTTAGGAGTGTAAGTTCTTCTAAATATATAAATCTCTTGATCATTGGGATGTAA
Source organism: Cryptotis parvus (assembly GCA_021461705.1). Lineage (NCBI taxonomy): Eukaryota > Metazoa > Chordata > Mammalia > Eulipotyphla > Soricidae > Cryptotis > Cryptotis parvus. Next base: position 9,098 of record JAJIBD010015839.1, on the reverse strand, counting down.
CCATCCCTGTCCACTATATTCCTTTTTTAAATTTGTAATCTACCTTGTCTGATAAACCTGGTCACTGTGGTGTTTTGTCTATAAGGTTTGACTTTATTTTTTTTAACTTCATTTGAGCACTGTGATTTACAAAGATTTTCACAATACGGTTGTTAGAAAGATTCATCATTCAACACCATTCCCACAACCAGTGTACTCCCTCCATCACCGAAGACCTTCATTTTCAACCTACCCCCATCCCCATGTTTGCTCCCTTAGCTGGCACTATTATGTAATGGCGCTATTATGTAATGGTCAATAAGTATTGACCATTACAGCCCATATATGGGAATGGTATTGATGAAGTAGTGACTTTTTTTTCTGAGATGTTTTGTACAAATCTGGACGATTTCTGTTTTTGCTTTCACTTTCTGAGTTTCTAGAACGTAGAGGGTTTCCACTAATTAACACCAAACCCACCAGCACTGCACCATAAGATGTAGATATTTCAGGCCCACTCCTTCGACTTCTAAGGCCGCCGCCACCTCCGGGGAAGAGAGGAAGCGGGAGAGGAGCCCACTGCGCCGCCACCCAAGTCCTGCAGCAGCACCGCCCCAAGACTAGGATGTTTGCCTGCGCCAAGGTCGCCTGCATCCTGACTCTGATCCGAGTTGGATCCAGGGTTGCGTACAGACCAATATCAGCATCAGTGTTTTCGACCAGAGGCGAGGACTGGAGAGGGCTCAGTGGTATTTAATGGGGCCCAGAATGGTGTGTTTCAGCTAATCCAAAGGGAGTTTCAGACCAGTGCAATCAGCAGAGACATTGATACTGCGCCAATTGGCTCAGGCGCTGCAGTGGTAGGAGTGGCTGGATCTGGAGCTGGTATTGGAACAGTCTTTGGCAGCCTTATCATTGGTTATGCCAGAAACCCTCCACTGAAGCCGCAGCTGTTCTCATACGCTATCCTGGGTTTGCCTTGTCTGAAGCTATGGGACTCTTTTGTTTAATGGTTGCTTTTTTTGATTTTGTTTGCCATGTAACAGAAATTACTGCTTGAGATGTTAGCATTCATCATGATTACGGATACAACTCTGTGTATCTTACTGTAACTCCGAACAATGTAGTTACAGTGTTTGGACGTCATGGAAATGTTATTTTCAGTCATTTCATTAAAAATGAAAACTTAAAAAAAAGATATAGATATTTCTTACTGCTAGTTTTTTTCTTACTGCTAGTTCTTATGCATATTTACATTATCAAAAATCACTACTTTTTATTAGTTTTTTAACCTGTTTGCATTGACCACTCTCCATACCCATTCATGTATTTGCTTACAGTAAAAATATTACAAAATCTATTGATTTTTTTAACAAATGTGTTTCCAAATATAATCTATCAGAAAATATTTTCAGATTTTTTTCTCAAAATATTTGCAGTGTTCATATTTTTTTACCATATTTTCTGCTATCACAGTAAAGATAGTAGATTCAAATACCCATCCCTTGTCTCTTAATTGCTCTACCTGGACTTTTGAAATCTTTGTACATGGAGTTATGCTCATCTCCTGTTAATTTTAAAATACTTCTTTGACCTCTAATTGGCCATCTTTCCCTTAGTTCATATTACTTAAGCAATACTTGTTTCCTGGCCGTACTAAAATTAAGCTCAATTCATTTCCTTCTGAAGATTTTTTATTTTGTTTTCCTTTTATTCTACCTATGTGTAGGTAGAATAATGGTGTTTCTTCTTATTCTACCGTAGACATTTGTAGGACACACTATTCATTCTATCACCTGATTCTTAAAAAAGCCTTGTCCTAAAATATCACCCTATCCCATAAGACCTTTGTGATGATTCTCTGATTCTGCTATCAGTCTTTACAGAATTTGTTTCCTATTATAAATGCATGTACCTATTCAGATACACTAAAAAATTAATTCCATAAGGACACAGACTAAGTTTATTGATCACGATAGTAGCATACATGGACACCTTTTACAAAGTAAACACTCAGGTATTTTTCAGTAAATGAATAAAACTTAAGTATCTTTAGATACCCAGAGAGTTTAATAAAACAATTCCTACTTTATTAAGATGTGATCATCTAACAAAGATAATATGTAAATGTGTTCTGTTTTTCTCTATCAGAGATGCAAAAGGAAGAGCTAAGCAAAATTAACAACAGTAATTCTACTGATTTTCAGAATATTGTCGATAATCTATCATACCATGCAGAATGATTCATTATATGTTAGGATAATCAGAAAGAAAAAAATAGTGTTTGTGTATTTCAAGTACTATTTGACCTTTTCTTCTAAGACATGCACTCTCATTATATGCATGCCTCAAAAAATAGTACAGGAGCTCAAAAGTACAGTGGATAGGTACATCACTGGCCTTGCATGCAGCTAATTTGGGTGCAATCTCTAGCACTACATGTGATCCTCTGAGTCCTGCTGAAGTATAACTGAGCACAGAGCCAGGAGTCAGTCCTGAGAACTGCTGTGTGTTGCTTCTAAACAAAAAACAAATTGTGACAAATGTCTTCCAAGTGTCTGTCTTAATTACACAGTTGCTTGCTCCATACTCTGTGCTGGCTTCCACAAGTCTTCAGGGCCACAGTGTTCTATATTAAGCTGAATTATTTTGGTCCCTCTAGTTATGGAACACTGCCAATGTGATGGTCATCTTCAAAGGCTTTTTTAAATCGCAGGGTGGACTGCTTTTGAGTTTATGTCTACATGATGTAAAATGTACGTTACAGATGATGCCTTTTCTGAGCCTTGAAAGCATTGTTAATAATAGAAGGCTTTAATCTATTTATATCTACAAGAATGCACAATATAACCAAGAAAGGAAAACTTTAACATTTTTTCACATTCCTCACTGTAAACAAATGAGATATGATATTCAAAAGCACTCCACATCGTCTGCACTCTCTCCCAGGATATGCAACGATCTCATCTATTCCACTGCCACTGCTTCCCTCATCCATTTGGCAAGATGATACCTAGTAATCAAGTGAAATAGCCAAAAAGGGAAAGGCTTTTACTCTGTTCATGGTTTCCAGTAATCAGTGTGAAATATAGATGATTTTAAAATAAATTCAGGATTAACGTCTATAATAGCTTCAAGACTGTGTTAATGAAAACGAGGCCTTGCTTCAGATGTGCGCTGGTAGATTTCACATACTCTAGCTATTCCTTTAACAAGAAAACAGTGTAAATATGAAATATCCTGGCAAATCAGTGTAATCATGTTTTGAGGTAACTTACCTATTATTTGGAGCACATGGGTGGGAAAGGACTCGGAGAGGGAGAATGAACATAGAGAAAGCTGACTCTACTTCATCTGAGTTTGGAGTCCATGGATAAAGGTCTCCTGTGGCAATGACAATGATGCAGCAGGGGAGCATGGTTGACATAGTCAACAGCCCTGGGGATTCTGGGAAAAAGATTTCATAGTTTCTAGCGCATTCTTTTATTATTATTTGTATGTATTATTATTATTATTATTATTTGCTTTGGGGGCTACACCTGGTTATGCTCAGGAGTTACTCCTGGCTCTAAACTCAGGAATTACTCCTGGGTGGTGCTTGGGGGACTATATGGGATGCTGGGGATCAAACTTGGCAAGGCAAATGCCCTACTTGTTTTACTATTGCTCTGACCCCTCCTAGCCCATTTAAAATTGCATATGATTTTCTGGATAGATATTTCTTAAATTGTCAGTTGATTCCTCTCAAAAATCGTGTAATTATAGGCCTTTTTTTTTTTTTGCAGTTCCAAAAATGGCTTTTAATAGTACAAAAAGCTCTTCCACAGCACTCCAATATAATGAACAAACTTTGGCTCTGGTCCAAACTTAGACCATACAAAAGAGCCTAAGTCTCCCACCAAAGAGAGAGGATCTCACCTGAGCTGAGTCCTACCCAGAAGGAGCAAAAGGCCAAAGAGCAAAATTCCAAAAGCCAAAAGCAAAAGGCCCAAAAGGTAAAAGGTGAAGCATGAAGGGGCCTCAACTCAGCCCCTTATATACACCAAAGTAATCCAATCGGGAGGGTCATGTCAACAAAGAACTCTGAACAGAGTGTAGTGCCACACCCTATTGCAGGTATAAACAAAGGTTATGCCAAGGTCTAATCCTTTCTACCAAGATTATCTCTTATGTAAAACATTGGAGAGAGGGGGCTGGTATAAAGCAATACATCTTAACTAATGAGCTTCATGTAATCTAGATGGTACCCACAAGGTCCTTGTTATTATTATCTGCACCAGGGTGATTCTGAGTATCTTGTTCTCATGTACTGAAAGGGTCACACTCGCCTGCTTAGAGCAAACTAGTATGATCCTTCCTATAATATAGGCCAGTTAAAGTTGAATTTTATTCCACTTATTCTATCCTCTCATTTTTAAAGTATTTAATTATACCATTGTGAGATACTCATCCATTGTTGGTGGGAATGCCGGCTGGTACAGCCTTTCTGGAAAACAATATGGACATTCCTCCAAAGACTAGAAATTGAACTCCCATTTTACCCAGCCATACCACTCCTGGGAATATACTCTGGGAAGCCAAAAATATGCAGCGGAAACACCATCTCTACTTTTATGTTCTAGCAGCATTATTCACAATAGCCAGAATCTGGAAACAACCAGAATGCCCGAGAATCGATGACTGGATAAAGAAGCTTTGGTCCATCTACACAATGGAATACTATGCAGCTGTTAGGAAAAATGAAGTTATAAAATTTGCCTATAAATGGATGGACATGGAGAAGATTATGTTGAGTGAAATTAGCCAGAAGGAGAGAGACAGATACAGAACGACTGCATTTATTTGCATAACATAAATATATATGTACATATTATTGATACCAATATCCAAGGTCAAGTGAAACATATCACAAGGTCTTGTCAAAGTGGAAATTATCACAAGCGTGTGGGAGTCAGAGGCTAGGTAAGACAGAAAATGAAACAGTGTGCTAACAATTGTCGAGGGTACTAATACCAATCTATCCTCTCATTTAATATGAAGTCAGCTTGGATGTTTTCTTTAGTCCTATGTCGTCTGCTACTGGTGTAAGGGAGGGTGTGCCTCAAACTGGAACACGTCCTGGAATCTATTGATGAAAATGTATTGAAAATTGAGGGCCTCTTCCCAACCTTGATATATAAGAAACATGTAAATCTCATGTTACTTCACTTTATATGCCATATAATACAATTTCTGTAGTGATGTTTAAAGTTGGACTCTATGTCATATTATCTGATGGCTGCTAGGAAGTACCATGAAACAAAGACATATAAAAAGAAATTATCTGTGAGAGACTGTTACTTTGTGCATAGCTCTTATCAAGAACTCATTCAGGGGCTGTAGCAATAATACAGCAGGTAGAGTGCTTGTCTTGCATGCAGCCAGCCCAGGTTTGGTCCCTGGCATCCTGTATAGTTCTCTGAGCACCACCAAGAGTGATTCTTGAGTTCAGAGCCAGGAATAACCCCTGAGCATCCCCATGTGTGACCCTCAAACCAAAACAAAACAAAAATTAAAAAATAATTCATTCATATCTGCCAAAGGAAATAAAGGGAAAAACTACTTAGAGGGTCCTAGAATGGAGAGTAAATGTAAAAACATTTAAAAGATTCTTGGAGAGACCAGGAGGCAGTACAGTGCTTGGGGGCACACATGTGCCCAGATCAGGGAAACCTATAGCAGGTTCTATCCTTGCCATCATATGGTCCCTCAGCATTGTCGGTGTCTAGCCAGGAATCCCGACCTCACCAGGCTGACTTGTGTTGAACCACTAGTTCATTACATCTTCAAGCCCCTTGTGTTGAAGCACTAGTTTGATTGACCAAGAAGTGCATGGCAGGTCCCAGGTCTCCTGAGCACCCCTTGGAAGGCAATATGATTTTCCTGATCTAGGTTTATTTGTACAAGCAGCACAGGAGGACGATGCTGGAAACAGCATAGAGGTCACACTAGTCCTACCATGCTCACACTGGCAGACTAGGGCCTTTTAGGGAACCTTGATTAAGGACTTGGGCACCATTGGAAGTTTGAGTTTGTGCTGGAACCACTGTCTGGGTTTTACTTTGGGTCTTGGCTTTAGCCTTCATTTGAGCCTAGGCTATAGCTTTCCTTTGAACCATGGCTTTAGCCTTGGTTGGGAACCTTGGTTTCAACCTTGATATTTTCCCAGACCCTTGGCAATGTGGGCACAAGCATTTTCCCCAAGCGTGGGGTGAAGAGTGTACACACATTGTCTGAGTCTGCAACTGTTCTTCGCAATAATGGGCCTTTGGCTTCACAAGGGCCTTGATGGCCTTGGCACGGGCACTCATAGCCTTAGCATTGTTGGCCTGCATCTTCTTCAGGCACTTCTTGTGCTTCTTGGCAAAGCTCATGTTCCTTAGCAATATGGTCCACCCAGTTAAGAGACTCATATCTCTGTGACCGAGATTTCTTAATGCCCTTTCTGTGACATTTTTGAGTCTAGTTATGCATAGTGTGGTTCTTAGACTTGGGCATGTCTGAACCAGGACCACAGTTCAGGCAATATTATTTTTTAAAAGAATAGGAGTAATTCCGTATAAGATCTTCCTCAAGTTTGGAGCTACTTTCTATTATACAGAACATTACCCATCTATTAACAAGATTTTCTCATTCTTATTGCTGGGGATATTATAGTTTATAAAAAGCAAGAAGTTGACACCACTTGAAATTATTAAGCATCCTCAAAATAGATAATCAAAGTAAACAGCAGAAATATGTTTGGTTTAGTTGATTTATGTCTTTTTATTTTATTTTTTGGCATCACACCAAACAATGTTCGTGGGTTATTCCTGGATCTGCACTCAGGAGTTACTCCTGGCAGTGCTTGGGAACCATATGGGATGCTGGGGAATCGAACCCAGGTCAGCCATGTGCAATGGAAATGCTGTACCCACTATGCTATCACACCGGCCCGATTAATGTCTTTTTAAAAAGTTTATTTTAGGAGCCGGAGCGATAGCCCAGCGGGTAGGGCGTTTGCCTTGCACTGCGACGGTCTGTGCCCGGCCTGGGTTCGATTCCCGGCATCCCATATGGTCCCCTGAGCACTGCCAGGAGTAATTCCTGAGTGCAGAGCCAGGAGTAACGTTGATCAACGTGTGACCCAAAAAACAAAAAAAAAAAAAAAAGTTTATTTTATCCATTAGCAAATATGGAAATGGCTTCTTATGACTGCATATGATTAAGCTATATGTCAATGCTATAAACTGTTCACTATTGAACATTAAATTATGATACAATATGAAGTTTTAAAACTAAATAAACACATGTGATAGATCCTTTTTCCAAGTCTCAAGAGTTAAAACAAGGATTTTAAAAAATCCTGTTTACAGGACTGGGGAGATAGTACGTAGGATAAGATACTTGCCTTGCATATAGCCAACTCTGACTTGTTCCTCAGCATCACGTATAATTCCCTGAGTATTGTCAAAAGTAACTCCTGAGCACAGAATCAGGAATAACCCTGAACTCCAGTGGGTATATTCCCCAAACAAAAATAATAGTAATTAAAAAAAATATTATAGTAATTTTTATGTGTTTCATATCCTTGAAATCCTAATCCAGAAGTTGTAGTTACTCGACTGCCAAAAAAAAACTTCTATTAAAACTAGAGCGAAAACCCTAGTTAACTGAATCAGAAATTAAAGGGAGAATGTCACAAAAGATACCTCAGAAATGCAAAGGTTCATCGGATATTACTTTGAAAGCCTTTTGCCATGAAATGAAAGAAGTTAGACAAAATGGATGAATGCTTGAACTCCTATAACCTCCTTTGGCTGAAAAAAAAGATAATTTGGAATACCTGGACAGATCTATAGCTATTTGGGAAATTGACATGATAATCAAAGGTCTTCCCACATACAAAAGCCCAGGCCAGATAGATTCACTGGTGGGTTCCCCCAAACCTTTAAGTGAAGATCTACTGCCAATCTTTTCAGGCTCTCCAAGAAATCAAAGATACAAAAACACTCCCCAAACAGCTTATATGGAAGCAAACATTACCAATTACAAAAAGCTGACAGACAGCACAAAGGAGAATTATAAACCTTTATCCATGATAAACATAGATACAATGGTTATAAACAAACTACTAGCAAATCAAATTCAACAACTCATCAAAAAGATCACAATGAGCAAGTAGGCTTTATCCCAAAATATTCAAGGAAGGTTTAACAAGTCAATCAATGTGATACACTGTTGCAGGACTCCTAAGGGCCGCTGCATCTGCTCTGGAGTGCCTCCCGCAAATCACTCCGTAGATAAGGGGGTAGTCTAAATGTGGCGGTTTATCTGACCATGTATGCTGTACTAGCTGGTATAAATATTCTCCCATGCTACCACAATCATCGTGGGACTAGCTAGATCTTACCAGCATATTAGCCTGGCACGCTGGACCCCTAAGTAATTAGACCAGAGAGAAATGCGTTTTGCTTCCAAGCAAACAAGCATGGCTCCCCTGATATACTCAAAGGCAACTAAAATATAAAACTACAATGAAGTAGAAGAGACTTGTGAAGGCTTGGAGAAATATTTAACTGGCATCAGTATTAGTCTTTGGTACAGAGACATGCCATCTCAGAAACCCCCTTCTCTGCACTACAAAGGCATTCCCAGGCAGATTTTGGCTCAAAACATTAGCATAGTAAAGGCCCTAGGTGAGGTGCAGGGAGGGATTACCTAAGGGCATTGGACCCTCCCTGCTTTCCATAACAGTGGGAGGAAGGTCTGAATTACAGGGATATAAACTAGCCGGTTCCCGCTCTCCCGGCCTTCTTCTTTGTGGGATCTCTCCTTGTGAGCGCTCATTCCCCTTGGAAGCCTTTTTCCCCTTTTACAAAACCTTTACACGTGGTGGTCGCCATCTTGGCCTACACGTGGCTGGGGTTCTAGCCTGGAATCCTAAGCACCAGGCTTTTCCTTTTTGCTGATTTGTATGCCTGAACCTGTGATAAGTAAAGCCTTTTAAAACTGCATCGGTTCCTGAGTTTTCATCCATTCCTCGCCGGCCGGAGGTAGAAGGGAACTTCGCTTCCGGCACTGTCGAGGGACCCTGGCGG
>JAJIBD010015838.1:0-15574 GCA_021461705.1 Cryptotis parvus | reverse complement strand
TGGACCTTGCAGTATCTACATGGTATGGGCATATTTGATAAGAGAAAAGAACTTTACTGACATCTAATTCTTCACTACATGGAAGATATAAAGACCATCCCACAGGCTCCAAAGAGACCCGCCTGGTATTTCTGAGATATCGGACATGAAACAGGAAAAAGAATCCAGTAACTCTGTCCTTAAAACAAGCACATATACAGTCATACATCATCATGTAATGAATATATCACTATATTATATATTATATAATATAATATAGTATATGCAATATATCAAGTATCATATTATTTACTGCTATAGCATTCATATATAGCATAGTCATAGATCATTATTTAATAGATTTACAACTATATTATATTATTTAACAATTTCAGATATAACTATATTATATACTAATAATATATTGTATTCAATATGTCAAAAATCACTTAACTCTTGGTGGCATCTAGCTTGGCTGAGTTCCTGGGAAACTCTCACCTGCTCTTTGTCAAACTTCAGAGAACAAAAGCAAGGTCTGGACCGAACCTTCTAGGATGCTCCTGCAAATAAAACGTTCTCAGCACGGTGGCGCCAGACAAGGTGGAGCTGTGAGGATGGAGAAACTCAGGTGAGGAAAAGGTTGCATTAGCATCAGCGCAGAGCAGAGAAACAGTCCCCAAAACATGCACTCAATCTCCCTGGAGAGACCACCAAGAACGGACCCTGCCACGCCATCGGTTCAACTTCTGAGCCATAGAAGCTGGTTTTCTAAATGCCTGCTGGTCGATGTAGGCTGCTAAGCTTGTGGCAATTTATTTTTCAACACAGTAAATTAATAAGCAGAATCAGCTCATACAAGAACACTAATAAAGTCGATTAACAGGCTTCTCAATCTACCGAGATCAAGTTCCAGAAATACTTTGAGGATATTAAAAAGCTGAATGCAAAAATCAACAAATTCTCTAAGGACATGATAGCGACAGTTAGTCAGAAATTTACACTTAGGTAATCTTAAGTGGGAATCTCATGCCACAATGGGCAAAAATTTACTTCTTCAACAACCCTCTGAAATCAATAAAACCATGTTAGGAATAGCTCGATGTTGCTTCACACGCCATAAATAGCATTGATGGTGGGGCCAAGGGATAGTAGAGCAGGGAGGGTGTTTGCCTGGCACATGGTGGGATCTAGAATCCATCCCCCGCATCCCATAGGGGTCCCTGAGCACTACCAGGAGTAATTCCTGAGTGCAGAATCAGGAGGAACACGTGAGCATTGCCTGGAGGAGGAGGAGGAGGAGGAAGAGGAGGAGGAGGAGGAGAAAGAGGGGGGAGGAGAAGGATAACGAGGGAGGGAGGAGGAGGAGGAGGAAGAGGAGGAGGAAAAGGGGGAGGGGAGAGAAGAGGAGGGGGAGGGGGAGGGAGAGGAAGAGGAAGAGGAAGAAGAAAAAGAACAAAAATAAAAAGAAGAATAAGAAGAAGAAGGAGGAGGAGGGAGGAAGAAGAAGAAGAAGGAGGAGGAGGAGGAGGAGGAAGAGGAAGAAGAAGAAGAAGAAGGAGAAGGAGAAGTAGAAGAAGGGAGGAGGAGGAGGAGGAAGAAGAAGAAGAAGAAGGAGGAGGAGGAGGAAGAGGAAGAAGAAGAAGGAGGAGGAGAAGGAGGAGAAGGAGAAGAAGAACAAGAAGAAGAAGGAGGGAGGAGGAGGAGGAGGAGGAGGAGGAGGAAGGGGAAACGGAGACGGAGATGGAGGCGGAGATGGAGAAGGAGAAGGAGGAGAAGGAGAAGAAAAAGAAGAAGAAGAAGAAGAAGAAGAAGAAGAAGAAGAAGAGGAGGAGGGAGGAGGAGAAGAAGAAGAAGATGAGAAGGAGGAGGAGGAGGAGGAGGAGGAGGAGGAGAAAAAGAAGAATATTATACAGGTATGAAAAAGAAAAGGTGTTGTCACCACCTGGAGGGTAACTAGATACAGACCTGACTTCATCCACATTGTGGGAATATTACACAGGTATGAAAAATAAAGGTCTTGTCGCCACCTGGAGGGGTGGCTGGATACAGAGCTGGGTTCATCCACATTGTGGAATATTACACAGGTATGAAAAGTAAGGAGTGTAACCGTTTTACTTGGAGGAGAAACCTTGATAACGTGCTCAGTGAGAGACTTACGACAAACAAGAAATGTACAGAACCAACAAATGTCCAGAGACAGAAAATACCTGAGGTGTGAGGCCTCCCGTGCCTTGCACTGAAACTGTACCTTGATTACGTGACGATCAGACATGATTAAAAATCATCACTCTGGGAGCACAGGTGAAAACAGAGATCCCAGGGGATGAGATCTTGGCAGTGCTCCGGTAGGCTGTGACGGTTGGGTGAGATTTTGTGCTGCAAGAGGGCTGTTGGCTTAAGACCCCCCACAATACTCATGGTGGTGAGATATTCCCGCCAGGCGGTACTGGGTACTCCGTAGACCACCCCAGCAGTGCTTAGGGTCCACCAGGACCACACCCTGTAAAGCTTCTAGGGGTATTTTGAATGTTGTTGACGATTAACATATGTTTATCCATGTTTCATGAGGCCATCACTTTTAATATAGTGATTATACAAAATAATCAATATTTAGTAGTGGAGTTGATGTTATGGACCAACTGCCCAGTTGTTGTTGCCTTTGGCCATTTCTGGCCCCCTTATTACGTGTATCTCTATCATCATCCTGGACCTAACCCTTCAGAGGAACCTCACTCTGTAAATTTCCCTCCATTTTTTATGCATATTGGAGCAACTTGGCGTGATTTTGTCCTTTTGTATAGCTGCGTAGTATTCCACTGTGTGTATATCCATGAGTTTTATTTTTACTGACTCACCATGAGTCAGACCATTACAAAGCTGTCCATGGTTGGGTTTCAGGCATAAGCGTGATCCAGCACCGTCCCTCCACCAGTGCCCATTTCCCACCACCAATGTCCCCTGATTCCTCCCTCCCCAAGACTGTCTCTTTTGGCACTACCTGACAAAGTTGTGTGTCGCGTTTGCACACACACCGCTCTCACTCGTGTGTTAGCACACCTTGGGGTGTTTGGGTTTGCATTTCCCTAATGATAAATGAAAATCAGCAGCTGTTTAATGACTGTACCTGTCTTCCCTGGAAGAGTGTTTTTTAAATCTTCAGCTCCCATTGGTGCGTGGGTTGTTAGATTTTTAGGTTGTTGAGTTTGGTGGGTGCTTTACAAAATCAATGGCTTCTTTTTAGTGACAGATAGTATGGTAAACAATCGCAATTTGTTGCATTGTGTGCACCTGTGTGTGTTGTGATGGAATTCAGGCCATCTCCCAAGCAAGGTAAGTAATCTACCAAGAGTGTGTGTATGTGTATGTTGTGATGGAAACTAGGCTATCTCCCAAGCAAGGTAAGTAATCTACCAAGAGTGTGTGTGTGTTGTGATGGAAACTAGGCTATCTCCCCAAGCAAGGTAAGTAATCTACCAAGAGTGTGTGTGTGTGTGTGTGTGTGTGTGCTGTGATGGAAACCAGGCCATCTTCCAATCAAGGTAAATAATTTACACTGATTATGTGTGTGAGTGTGTATGTGTGTGTTGTAATGCAAACAAGTTCGTCTTCCAATCAAGGTAAGTAATCAAACACTGAGTGTGTGTGTGAGTGTGTATGTGCGTGTTGTGATGGAAACAAGTTCATCTTCCAATCAAGGTAGGTAACCTACCACTGAGTGTGTTGTGTTGTGTGTTGTGATGGAAATCAGGTCATCTTCCAATCAAGGTAAGTAATCTATCACTGAGTGTGTATGTGTAAGTGTGTATGTGTGTGTGTGTGTGTGTGTTTTGATGGAAATCAGGTCATCTTCCAGTAAGGTAAGTAATCTACCAAGAGAGTGTTTGTGTGTTGTGATGGAAACCAGGTCATCTTCCAATCAAGGTAGGTAACCTACCACTGAGTGTGTGTGTATATGTGTGTTGTGATAGAAATGAGGTCATCTTCCAATCAAGGTAAGTAATCTATCACTGAGTGTGTATGTGTGTGTGGTGTGTGTGTGTGTTTTGATGGAAACCAGGTCATCTTCCAGTCAAGGTAAGTAATCTACCAAGAGAGTGTGTGTGTGTATTGTGATGGAAACGAGGCCATCTTCCAATCAAGGTAAGTAATCTACCACTGAGTGTGTATGTGTGAGTGTGTATGTGTCCGTGTGTGTTGTGATGGAAACCAGGTCATCTTCCAGTCAAGGTAAGTAATCTACCAAGAGAGAGAGTGTGTGTGTGTTGTGATGGAAACCAGGTCATCTTCCAATCAAGGTAGGTAACCTACCACTGAGTGTGTGTGTATGTGTGTTGTGATGGAAACCAGGTCATCTTCCAATCAAGCTAGGTAACCTACCACTGAGTGTGTGTGTATATGTGTGTTGTGATAGAAATGAGGTCATCTTCCAATCAAGGTAAGTAATCTATCACTGAGTGTGTATGTGTGTGTGTTTTGATGGAAATCAGGTCATCTTCCAATCAAAGTAAGTAATCTACCAAGAGAGAGAGGTGTGTGTGTTGTGATGGAAACCAGGTCACCCTCCAATCAAGGTAGGTAACCTACCACTGAATGTGTGTGTGTGCTTACGCAGTGTGCGTGTGTGTTTTGATGGAAATCAGGTCATCTTCCAGTCAAGGTAAGTAATCTACCAAGAGTGTGTGTGTGTTTGTGTGTGTTGTGATGGAAACCAGGCCATCTTCCAGTTAAGGTAAGTAACCTACCAAGAGTGTGTGTGTGTGTCTTGTGATGGAAACCCGGTCATCTTCCAATCAAGGTAGGTAACCTACCACTGAATGTGTGTGTGCTTGCGCATGTGTGTGTCTGTGTGTGTGTGTTGTGATGGAAACCAGGCCATCTTCCCATGAAACTACATCATGAAACGTGGCTCTGTCCTTTTGGGGGTAAAACCCACAACCCCCCGTGTCCCGCAACCTCCCCTCAAACTTCTCGGAAAAGGATCCACAAAGGGAAAAAATCCATCCCATGCAATATTCAATCCGCTGAATAAAGATAGCACATTAGAGACCATATTAAAACAGTTAATATTTCGGGATTAAAACAGGCTAGAGGCAAAATCATCTTAAGTTCATTCAAGGCAGGTGCGTGTGAGAGTGTCTCAGCCAGCTCAACCCATTTGTTCAACCGGATTAATTTTCCCACTGACTCTTTAGGAGGATCCGAAAGGGTTTTCTCCCTCCGTCTCCTCCGCCGCCTTCAGGCCCCACAGAGACCCCCGGCCCCTGTGATTTGTTTCACTCCTCGCACTGCTGTGTTGCTGGGCTCAGACACACAGAGGCCACTCCTCGGCCAGCCCGGATTTCAGTGAGAGTTTAAAAAATAATAATAAAAACCACGTTACAAAGGGCGGCGCTCCTCCTGTTACCATGCACACAGTCTCATGTTTAACAGGAGGCGCCCGTGAGCAGTGCTCAGGAATGACTACACCCGCACACACAACACACAAACACACAGAGACACACAACACACACAACACACACAACATACATAACACACACAACACACACAACACACAGAGACACACACACAGAAACACACAACACACAGAGACACACAAACACATCAGAGACACACACAACACATCAGAGACACACACAACACATCAGAGACACACCACACACATAACACACATAACACAGAGACACAACACATACAACACACAGAGACACACAACACACAGAGACACACAACACACAGAGACACACAACACACAGAGACACACAACACAACATGCAGAGACACACAACACATAACACACAGACACACAATACTCACAGAGACACACAATACACACAGAGACACACAACACACACAGAGACACACAACACACAACACACAGACACATAACACACAGACACACAACACACACAGACACAACACACAACACACAGTCACAACACAAACAACACAACACGCACAACACACAACACACACAGGCACAACACGCAGACATAACACACAATACATACAACACACAACACACAGAGACACAATACACACAACACAGACACAACACACAACACAACACAACCAAAGACACAGAGACATAACACACACAAAAGACACAACACACACAACACACAGACACAACACACAACACACAGAACACAACACACACAACACACACAACACAACACACAGAGACACACAACACACAGAGACACAACACACACAGCACACACAGAGACACACAACACAGAACACAACACACACAGAGACACACAACACACACAGAGAGCACAGAACACACAACACACAGAGACACACAACACACATAACACAACACACAACACACACAGAGACACACAACACACAGAGAGACACACAACACACAGCACACACAGAGACACACAACACACAACACACAGAGAGCACAACACACAGCACACACAGAGACACACAACACACAACACACACAGAGACAGACAACACACACAGAGACACACAGCACACACAACACACACACAAGGTATTTGCTGCGGACTGCCCAACAACCAGGCTGGCAATTCCCTGCAAGACCAGAGGCTCAGGATTGGGAGCAGCGACCTCTGACCCCAGGCCGCCTACCGGAAAAGCTTCCTCCTCCAGGGAAGTACCCCAGGCTGGAACTGTGACGCTCAGGACCACCTAGACAACATCCCTTAAAAGGGCCAGTACCCCGCTTGTCTGGCCCCTGCACCAGGGTAAGGCTGGGGGTACTGTCCCTTTAAGGTACTGGCCCCTTTAAGGCTGGGGTTCTGGCCCTTTAAGGCTGGGGTACTGGCCCTTTAAGCCTGGATACTGACCCTTTAAGGCTGAGGTACTGTCCCTTTAAGGCTGGGGTACAGGTCCTTTAAGGCTGGATACTGGCCCTTTAAGGCTGGATACTGACCCTTTAAGGCTGGGGTACTGGACCTTTAAGGCTGGGGTACTGGCCCTTTAAGCCTGGATACTGACCCTTTAAGGCTGAGGTACTGTCCCCTTTAAGGCTTGGGGTACTGGTTCTTTAAGGCTGGATACTGACCCTTTAAGGCTGGGATACTGGCCCTTTAAGGCTGGGGTACTGGACCTTTAAGGCTGGGGTACTGGCCCTTTAAGGCTGGATACTGGCCCTTTAAGGCTGGGGTACTGGCCCTTTAAGGCTGGGGTACTGGCCCTTTAAGTACTGGCCCTTTAAGGCTGGATGCTGTCCCCTGGTAAGGCTGGGGTACTGTCCCTTTAAGAGATGTTGTCCAACACCTTCATGCAACTTGTGCCTGCGACCCTCTGCTCTAGCTGCAGAGTCACTTCCACGGAATGCCTGAGAGCTCAGAGCAGAGGACACAGAGACAGACAGAGACAGAGAGAGAGAGAGAGACAGAGACAGAGACAGAGACAGAGACAGAGACAGAGACAGAGACAGAGAGACTCAGGTAAGTCCCAGGTGGTGACGTGTCAGAGGGGAGAAGAAATGCAGGTATTTGCTGCCATCTAGTGGAGAGAACTTGCCAGTGTTGATTAATTTCCTCTGTGTGTGTGTGTGTGTGTGTGTGTGTGTGTGTGTGTGTGTGTGTGTGTAACTCTCTCACCCAGCTATGACGGACATGAGACCTATTTACAAACAGCAGAGACAGAGACAGAGAGAGAGACAGACAGACACAGAGACAGAGAGAGAGGCAGAGACAGAGAGACAGAGACAGAGAGACAGAGAGACACAGAGACAGAGAGACACAGAGAGAGACAGAGACAGAGAGAGACAGAGAGACAGAGACAGAGAGACAGAGAGAGAGACAGAGACAGAGAGAGACAGAGACACAGAGACAAAAGAGACACAGAGACACAGAGAGACAGAGAGACAGAGACAGAAAAGAGAAACAGACAAGAGAGACAGACAGAGACAGAGACAAAGAGACAGAAAGACAGAGAGAGGACAGAGACAAAGAGACAGAGAGAGAGAGATAGAGAGAAACAGAGAGAGAGAGTAGAGACAGAGAGACAGAGACAGAGAGACAGAGACAGAGAGAGAGAGAGAGAGACAGAGACAGAGACAGAGAGAGACAGAGTCACAGAGACAGAGAGAGACAGAGAGCAGAGAGAGACACAGAGACACAGAGAGACAGAGAGAGACAG
Organism: Cryptotis parvus; assembly: GCA_021461705.1. Lineage (NCBI taxonomy): Eukaryota > Metazoa > Chordata > Mammalia > Eulipotyphla > Soricidae > Cryptotis > Cryptotis parvus. Next base: position 7,468 of record JAJIBD010015838.1, on the reverse strand, counting down.
AGACAGAGAGAAACAGACAAGAGAGACCAGAGAGACAGAGAGAGGCAGAGACAGAGAGAAACAGACAAGAGAGACAGAGAGACAGAGAGAGACAGAGACAGAGAGAAACAGACAAGAGAGACAGAGAGACAGAGACAAAGAGACAGAGAGAGCAGAGAGAAACAGAGACAGAGAGACAGAGAGCAAGAGAGACAGAGAGACAGAGATGGAGAGAAGCAGAGACAGAGACAGAGAGATAGAAACAGAGAGACAGAGAGAGCAAAGACAAAGAGAGACAGAGACACAGAGACAGAGAGAGACACAAAGAGACAGAGAGACAGAGACAGAGAGAGAACAGGCAAGAGAGACAGAGAGAGACAGAGACAAAGAGAGCAGAGAGACAGAGACAGAGAGACAGAGACAGAGAGAGAGACAGAGTCACAGAGACAGAGAGAGACAGAGACAGAGAGAGACACAGAGAGACAGAGAGAGAGAGACAGAGAGAAACAGGCAAGAGAGACAGAGAGAGACAGAGACAAAGACACAGAGAGACAGAGACCGAGAGACAAAGAGAGAGACGAGAGAGACAGAGACACACAAGATTTGCCCTTGGTGTGACATCACTGCACATCCCAAGCAACAGTCACACACACACACACAGAGAAATGAGTCTTGGGACCACCTGGGGGCTTCTGTCTCCCCAGAGCTGGGGCTGACCCCAGAGCCTTCGGTCCACTGGACCTTCAGCCCCGAGCTCCCCTGACCCCTGCGGTCACCAACGTCCAGCTAGTGTTGCCGCGTTGACGTGAGTGGCCTTAACACTGCGTGGCTCTTTCTGTGGATATGTGCAACGGCAAGCAGCAGCCGATCCTTGGTGCTTCCACTGGGTTGTATGGACGAAGGAGTTTCGCTTATTTATCTTCTAACTCTAAACACAATGGTGGACCTGACCCAGATATTCCCAATAAACGTTGATTTATCTTTTAGCTTTAAACACAATGGTGGACACAGTTATTCCCAACAAACGTTTATCTCTTAACTGTAAACACAATGGTAGACCAAGTAATTCCCAATAAATGTATATTATCTAATATCTAAAATCATGCTGTTATACTATGTTATATATAATATTATAATAGAATGATGTATATGGTATATTATAATATTATGATGTATATGGTAGTATCTAATATTATCCAATATCTAATAATATACTACGTTGTATACTACATTATAATATTATTATGTTTAACTTTCAATGCATTTTAAATGCATTTTTTAACTTTCAATGCAATGGTTGAGCAAGTTATTCCTAACAAACATTAATCTTTTAACTTTAAACACAATGGTTGACCAAGTTATTCCCAATAAACATGTATTTATCTTTTAGCTTTAAACACAATTATTGACCAAGTTATTCCCAATAAACATTTATTATCTAGTATGTAAAATCATGCTATTATACTATGTTATACAGTATATTATAATATTATGATGTATATTGTGGTATCTAATATTATCCAATATCTAATAATATACTATGTTGTATACTATATTATAATATCATTATATTTAACTTTAAATGCATTTTTAAATACATTTTAACTGTAAACACAATGGTTGACCAAGTTATTCCCAATAAACATTTATTTATCTTTTAACTTTAAATGCACTGGTGGACTGTTATTCCCAATAAACATTTATTATGTAATATCTAAAATCATACTATTATACTATGTTATATATTATAATATTATTAGGTATATGGTAGTATCTAATACTATCCAATATCTAATAATATACTATGTAGTATACTATATTATAATATTATTATGTTTAACTTTAAATGCATTTTAACTTTAAATGCAATGGTGACCAAGTTATTCCCAACAAACGTTTATCTTTTTTTAACTTTAAACACAATGATTGAGCAAGTTATTCCCAATAAACGTATATTATCTAATATCTAAAATCATACTATTGTACTATGATATATATTATATTATATTAGGAATGTTATTATGTATATTGTAGAATCTAACATTATCCAATATCTAATAATATACTATTAGATATTGGATATATTAGATATATATATTAGATATATGATATTATAATATTATGATGTATATGGTAGGATCTCATATTATCCAATATCTAATAATATACTATGTTGTATACTATATTATAATATTATTATGTTTGACTTTCAATGCAATCTTGAACAAGTTATTCCTAAATTGTCTCAGACCTTCAACGTTCCAATACCCAACCCCCACCCTCCCTGTGTTGCTCTTCCCACCCTCCCACACCCTTTCCCTCCTTCCAACACCAAATTCCTGTTCAGAGAGACTGTTCCCAACTCCCATTGTGAAAAGGTGGGGGCTAGAGAGAATGCAAATGAGCTTTTATAGAGGACCAATCAGATTGCATCCAACCAATGACACTGCAGATGTGTCTGTATGCAAATGATGGTGGGAACCTATCCGGACTGGGTATGCAAATAAGGGCTTATAGAGGACCAATCAGGTTGCACCCGAGACTGCAGATGTGTCTGTATGCAAATAATGGGATGTGAGGAACCAATCAGACTGGGTATGCAAATAAGGGTTTAGAGAGGGACCAATCAGGTTGCACCCGAGACTGCAGATGTGTCTACATGCAAATAATGGGATGTGAGGAACCAATCGAACTGGGTATGCAAATAAGGGTTTATAGCACACCAATCAGATTGCACCCGAGACTGCAGATGTGTCTGTATGCAAATGACGAGATGTAGGGAGCCAGTCGGACTGGGTATGCAAATAAGGGTTTACAAAGGACCAATCAGATGCATCCGACCCATGAGACTGCAGATGTGTCTGTATGCAAATGACGGGATGTGGGAACTAATCGGACTGGGTATGCAAATAAGGGTTTCATCCGACCCATGAGATGTCTGTATGCAAATGACGGAATGTGGGGGGAACCAATCGGACTGGACATGCAAATAAGGGTTTATAGAGGACCAATCAGAGGCCGGAGCGATAGTAGAGCAGGGAGGGCCTTTTCTTTGCACGTGACCAACCTGGTTCCATCCCCAGCATCCCATAGGGTCCCCGAGGACCCCCAGGAGGTAATTCCTGAGTGCAGAGCCGGGAGCAACCCCTGAGCATCGCTGAGTGTGACCCAAAAAGCAAACAAAAACAACAACAAAAAGAAGAAAGAAAGGAAAGCAGCCATTTCTGCGCCTCATTCCAGGACACTCCAGGATGCCAGCCAGCCTTTTATTTTTACATTTACATTTCATACTCCATTGGCTGCTCTGCCCTTTGGAGCAAAACACCGAGCAGTGAAAGACGCAGAACAGGGTGGAAATGAATTATCATCTCCCTTGGGCCCTGCACCTCCTTGCTGTAGCCCTGACAGGAAGATGGCAGAGCCTGCAGGGAAACACCTGGTTTGCAAACCAGGCTCCACCGCAGCCCGCTTCCCTCCACCAAGAGCAAAAGTGGTGAGCTCCAGGCAGCCAAAAGACCACCAGTGTCTTTGCAAAGGGAGCTGAAGTTTCTCTCAGGAAGTCTGAAGGCACAGCAAAAGTGGGAGCACCTGAGGGACGCAATGAGAGAAGAGGGAAAGGGAAATGGGGGCTGCGCTGGTGCCCTTGGGGTTACAGTAATAAATCCCCTCAGGGGCGGGGGTTGACTGCAGAAATAGCACCTCAGGTGTGAACCCCTGGCCTGAATCCTTTCTCCCAACAGCAAACAAAAGTGCCCCTGACAGAATAAGGACTTAGCAAAGTGATCCCTGACAGAATAAGGACTTAGTGAAGTAATCCCTGACAGAATAAGGACTTGAGTGAAGTGATCCCTGACAGAATAAGGACTTAGCAAAGTGATCCCTGACAGAATAAGGACTTAGCAAAGTGATCCTCGGACAGAATAACAACTTAGCAAAGTGATCTCCTGACAGAATAAGGATTTAGCAGAGTGATTCCTGACAGAATAATGATTTAGCAAAAGTGATCCCTGACAGAATAAGGACTTAGCAAAGTGATCCCTGACAGAATAATTTAGCAAAGTGATCCCTGACAGAATAAGGATTTAGTGAAGTGATCCCTGACAGAATAAGGACTTAGCAAAGTGATCCCTGACAGAATAAGGATTTAGTGAAGTGATCCCTGACAGAATAACGATTTAGAAAAGTAATCCCTGACAGAATAAGGACACAGCGAAGTGATCCCTGACAGAATAAGGATTTAGCAAAGTGATCTCTGACAGAATAACAACTTAGAAAAGTGATCGCTGACAGAATAAGGACTTAGCAAAGTGATCCCTGACAGAATAAGGACTTGAGTGAAGTGATCTCTGACAGAATAAGGACTTAGCAAAGTGATCCCTGACAGAATAAGGACTTAGTGAAGTGATCTCTGACAGAATAACAACTTAGCAAAGTGATCCCTGACAGAATAACAACTTAGCAAAGTGATCCCTGACAGAATAAGGACTTAGTGAAGTGATTCCTGACAGAATAAGGACTTAGGTAACTGATCCCTGACAGCATAAGGACTTAGTGAAGTGATCCCTGACAGAAAAACAACTTAGCAAAGTGATCCCTGACAGAATAAGGACTTAGTGAAGTGATCTCTGACAAAATAACAACTTAGAAAAGTGATCCCTGACAGAATAACAACTTAGCAAAGTGATCCCTGACAGAATAAGGACTTAGCTAACTGATCCCTGACAGCATAAGGACTTAGTGAAGTGATCCCCTGACAGAATGAGGACTTAGTGAAGTGATCCCTGACAGAATAACAACTTAGTGAAGTGATCCCTGACAGAATAACAACTTAGCAAAGTGATCCCTGACAGAATAAGGACTTAGCAAAGTGATCCCTGACAGAATAAGGACTTAGTAGAAGTGTTCTCTGACAGAATAACGACTTAGTGAAGTGATCCCTGACAGAAAAACAACTTAGCAAAGTGATCCCTGACAGAATAAGGACTTAGTAAAGTGATCTCTGACAGAATAACAACTTAGAAAAGTGATCCCTGACAGAATAACAACTTAGCAAAGTGATCCCTGACAGAATAAGGACTTAGCTAATTGATCCCTGACAGCATAAGGACTTAGTGAAGTGATCCCTGACAGAATAAGAACTTAGTGAAGTGATCCCCTGACCGAATAACAACTTAGCAAAAGTGATCCCTGACAGAATAAGGACTTAGTGAAGTGATCCCTGACAGAAAAACAACTGAGCAAAGTGATCCCTGACAGAATAAGGACTTAGTAAAGTGATCTCTGACAAAATAACAACTTAGCAAAGTGATCCCTGACAGAATAACAACTTAGCAAAGTGATCCCTGACAGAATAAGGACTTAGTGAAGTGATTCCTGACAGAAAACAAGTTAGCGAAGTGATCCCTGACAGAATAACAATTTAGCAAAGTGATCCCTGACAAGAATAAGGACTTAGTAATATGCTCCCTGACAGAATAAGGACCTAGCAAAGTCATCCTTGAGTACAATACAGACTTAACAAAGTGATGCCTGAGTAAGACTATGTTGGCAGCATGGGTAAAACCCTACAAAAAGCCACCTTGGACAAGGGGAATTTAGCATATGCTGCTGAGTCCACGTGCAAATGAGGGTTTCTAGAGGACCAATCAGAGGCCGGAGCGATAGTAGAGCAGGGAGGGCGTTTGCCTTGCACGTGACCAACCTGGTCCCAGCATCCCATAGGGTCCCTGAGCACCCCCAGGAGTAATTCCTGGAGTGCAGAGCCGGGAGGGACCCTGACTCTCTCCGGGTGTGACCCAGGAAGCAAGATTAATTGATTAATTATAATATAATGCATCTTGGTTTCTTAGGCGTATTTACCCAAAGCAGAGCAATCCTGTATTGTGAATAGAACCTGCATTTATTGGCAGACATGCCAAGATGAGTCGCCTCATCACAGCCCAAGCAGATGCAGGCTATGGCTTTGAGGAGCGCCTGCAATCAAAACAGAAGCCAGCAAGCTGCAAAAAAAAAGGGCTCATATTTAATGAGGGAGAATCGTTTGGAAACAATTTTGCAAACTTTGCAATTTTCTGTCAATCCATTAAGAAATTACGGCACTGGCTTCCATTTCACCCTTTTAAAAATGAGTGAAAACTTGCCATTGACCCAATTATGCTGATTTTTATGCTCCAAATTTCTCAGCGTAGTAAACGCTCGTAATTTAGTAACCTTGCCACTGCAGTAAAAATAAAAAAATTATGTCACTCCAGTATAAGAGCAGAGCATAGAGTGAGTACATGCAGACCCAATACAATTTATGATGTCTTACACTTAATAAGTGAAATAACATTCTCAGTTATAGCTAATGGCACAGTTTAAACCCAACACGATGAGATAGGGAAAAGTTTTGGGTTCCACCAAACGTTCAAAATAAAATAGTTGATGTGCTGACACGTATCACTCTCTTCCTGCGACCATCCAGCTTGTCGTAGAGGAGCAGGGGTGTGTGGAATTAGATACCATCGAAATGGTATTGGGGGCTTAAAGTGAGAAAATATCTCTCTCACTCTTATTTTCTCTCCTCCTTCCTAAAAAACCTCCAAATAAAGTCTGGTTTACTTCCTAATCATCCTCTCCTGAAATTATATTTTAAATCACTGTATCACTGTCTTCCCGTTCATCATCGATTTGCTCGAAGCGGGCCCCAGTAACATCTCCATATGACCTGTCTCATGCAAGTAGAGCCCAAGGGAACCTGCTTGCTCCAGGAACATAAAGGAGCCTCAAACCATTCCATCAGGTCATGGGAATGAGGTCTATATTTTAAATAAGATAATAAATGAAATGTACAGTAAATAAAACAATTAAATATTTACTTAATAATTAATCAAAAACAGTTTCATTACTTAAAAAATAAAAATTAATTGAATTATAAATAAAGTAAATAAAATCTGTTTTTACTTCACTGCTCATCTCCTGAAATTCTGTTTCAAATAAAATAAATTGAATTCTATTCATTGAAATAATTAAACATTTAATTAATAATTATTTAAAATAATTTTAATGCAACTAAGATTAATTGAACCATAAATAAAATAAATAAAATCTGTTTTTATTTCAGTGCTCATCTCCTGAAATTCTGTTTGGAACAAAATTAATTAAATTCTATGTATTGAAATATGAGCTATTTAATTGATAATTAGTCAAAACTACTTTCATTAATTAGAATGAAGTTAAATTATGGGATACGGTGACCGTCTCTCTCTCCTCCTCCCTCTGGCAAGCCACCCGTGGCCCCGGCATCAGGGTCCCCAGAGCAAGCCGTGGGCCATGAGTGAGTCTCTGTGTCTTCCCGGCGCGGTCTCCTGGGCACTGACCGCCTGTCGCCCTCCACGCTCTCCTCCTGCTGGACTGCTGCTGTCCCGGTAGGGCCTCGAGGTGGGTGGATGAAGACCCCTGATGTATGGGGCAAGCCAGGAGGACAGACAGCAGGACAGACAGACAGACA
>JAJIBD010015837.1:0-32809 GCA_021461705.1 Cryptotis parvus | reverse complement strand
GAAGGTTCCCTGTCTCTGCCAGCCCAAATCTGCTACCCCAAATCCTCCTCCCAACTCACTTTTTGGCACCAGGAAAGGGAAGAATTAGGACTCTAGGTGGTGATTGGGCTAGGGGAAGTGTGTGTGCCTTTACTGGGCGAGCAGCAGTATTCTGCGCCTCCCACTAAAGACTCTGCCATCCTTAGCCACACCCCTGTGAGGTCACACCCACCATGAGGTTACACCCATTACACGGCCACGCCCATCACGAAGCCACGCCCGCCCACGTGTTACACCCTCTCCCAGTCTCAGCCTTTAATTCCCTGTATTACCTTCTCCAATAATAACAGAACCAGTCTCCCAGATAAAAGCAAAGAGGCTGCTTTCTTCTGCTCTTCTCCTTCATGCTCTGTATTCCAAGTGCATAGCCTAAGGGGTCGCCGTGGGGTCCCCACAATGCATCTTAGTTTATCTGGAAGTCCGGCCATCCTGAAGCTGAGCTGACAAAAATCTTTTTTTTTTTTTCTGCACAGACAGAAGTCAGGCAGGGCAGTGATTGCACAGACAATGAGATTCAGCAACGCTGCTCAGAATCCATGAGCTCTGTAGGAGAGAAGACCAAGGCGGTGGGGGTGGGGAATGCTGGGGGCGGGGAGAGAATCTTTGGAGAGAAATCAGAGGGAAAGCCTTAAGAGGAGAGGAGGGGCTGTCAGCAGGGAGCTGGCCCTGGAGAGAACCAGGACCGTGGGTGGGACCAGGTCTCCCCCCACCCCAACGAAGGAGGAAACCATGTACAAAACCTGCAAAAGCGCATCGTTGGCTGCCTACCATATGGCATTTGGGATTCTTTGGGCAAAGCGAGGCTGAAAGCAAAACGTCATCAATTTGAAGAGATGAGAGAACCGGAATGTTCCAGGCAAGAGAGTTGTGTCTTTGCACACGCCAAGCATGAAGCCCCCAGAGCGGACATCGGTTCCCAGTGCCATGTGTGATGGCAGATCAGGCTCCTAAAGGTGATCCTGAGTCAAAAGAGGAACTCAACGGAGGCACGAGGGGTTGTTTAGCGGCAGTGCCCACCATGCTGCTCTCCCCATACTTGCCCATTGCACGCCCAGCACTGCTACACAGGGCTGCTCCTGGCTCTGTGCTCAGGGGGCCCAGGCAGTGGCTCAGGGGCCAGATGCTGCCCGGTTGGCCTAAGTAACCTCATGTCAGGCAAGTGCCTGACTCCCTGTACTGTCTCTCTCTTCAGTCGGGGGTCTATTCGCCTCCCACATTTTAATTTTGTTTTGTTTTGGGGGCCATACCCAGCAGTGCTCAGGGCTTACTCCTGGCTTGGCTCTCAGGAATCCCCTCCTGGTGGGCTCGGGGCACCATATGGGGTGCCAGGGATAGAACCTAGGGTCAGCTGCATGCACATGACCTGCCCACTGTGCTATCACTCTGGTACCCTCTCAATGATTCTGCTTTTACTTTTTTTTTTTAATTGAATACTGAATCACGGTGAGATACAGTTACAAAGCTGTTCATGACTGGGTTTCAGTCATATGTTTAACACCTGCACCTTCACCAGTGCGCATTTCCCACCACCAGGTACTTTTCTTCTCTCTCTCTCTCTCTCTCTCTCTCTCTCTCTCTCTCTCTCTCTCTCTCTCCCTCTCCTCTCCTCTCCCTCTCTTCCTCTCCTTCCCTCCCTCTCTCTCTCCCTCCCTCTTTTCCCTCCTCTCTATCTCTCCTCTCCTCTCTCTTTTTTTTCTTCTCCCCTCAATGATTCTAAAGCACTCCAAACTCATTTCCAAAAGAATTTGTGGGTAAAGTTTCAAAAAATAACTCCTTTTTTTCCTTGGAAACAGTTTTCCTTGAAACAGTTTTGTTACTATAAGGGAAATGAGCATCTTTGCACTGGGGACCCTTAATAATCAAGGGTGCAATTCATTTCCCCATTATGGGTGGGGGAGCAGAACTCAGGGAGGTAACGGGATCAAACCTGTGGGCCGAAAACACAACAAACATGTACATTTGACAAACATCGTAAGGTAGATACACCCCCTTGCTGAAAACTAAGGTTCTTCCTTTCTTCTGTCTTTGTTTCTTTCTATCTTTCTCTCTCTCTTTCTCTTTCTCTTTCTTTCTTTCTTTCTTTCTTTCTTTCTTTCTTTCTTTCTTTCTTTCTCTTTCTTTCTTTTCTTTCTTTCTTTCTTTCTTTCTTTCTTTCTTTCTTTCTTTCTTTCTTTCTTTCTTTTCCTTCCTTCCTTCCTTCCTTCCTTCCTTCCTTCCTTCCTTCCTTCCTCTTCCTTCCTTCCTTCCTTCCTTCCTCCTTCCTCCTTCCTTCCTTCCTTCCTTCCTTCCTTCCTTCCTTCCTTCCTTCCTTCCTTCCTTCCTTCCTTCCCTTCCTTCCTTCCTTCCTTTCCTTTCTTTCTTTCTTTCTTTCTTTCTTTCTTTCTTTCTTTCTTTCTTTCTTTCTTTCTCCTTTCTTTCTGTCTGTCTGTCTTTCTGTTTGTCTGTCTGTCTTTGGGCCGCACTCAGCGGTGCTCAGGGCTTCTGACTCTGTGCTCAGGGATCACTCCCCCAGGGCTCAGTGACAATGGACCATACGGGTGCCAGGGATCAACCGAGTGCAAAGCAAGTCCCTTATCTGTAGTACTATCTCTAAGCACCCTGTTAACCCTCCTGAATGAGCGAGTCAGAAGAGGGAAGCTGACTGTTGACCTCCGCTGGTGGCACAGCACAGCCCTGCTCCCTGGTGTACAGGTAGCGCATGGGTGTTGTTGAACCCCAGGGAGCGACTGATGTGAAAGGCAGTGGCAGATTCCCAGCAGTGCCTGTCAGGAATCTTCTGCTTCTCTGTGCTGCTCACAGAGAATTAAACCCTATGGATTAAACCATAGCATTTCGAGATTTGTACTTCTCAGCAATTCGAGGCTTCGGTCCTTCGGTGGTGGTGGTCACTGTGAGACCACACACTGCCTGAGACTCTAGGAGCTTTATCTGGCCCTACTCCTCAAGGGGTGGTGCCTGGGGTCCTGTGAGTGCTGGGGCTCAGGCTGGGGACCTCAGATAGGCAAGGCATGTGCTCCCTGAGTGCAGCCACATCCCCGTCCCTGCTCCATCTTCGGGCGGGGTGGGGCTGATTTCTGCTTAGGTAAACCCTGTGTGCCTCATTTCCCATCCACAGCATCCGCCTCCAGCAGCACACGGTGGGGGGGCATTCGCTGGAATTGTTATTTTATACTTCCTGGGATGGCTTGTTTATATAAATGAACCTTTTTGTTTTCCAAGAAGACTCGGCAGTTCCATTAAGCAACAGGGAGAGCAGTTGTCTCTTCCTTAGAACAGACTTCAATCTTCACAAGATTTATCTTCCACAAAGAAATATTTGAAAGCAAAATCATAACAGAGCAAAAAAAACCCCAACCCCAAGTCCACATACCCAAAACCCCATCAGCTCATCGGGCCTGTTTCTTCGCAGCACGAAGTGGCTCTGAAACCTCTGCGGGTTCTTCTCAATCTTGAATGAAAAGTTGGTGTCTAAGATTTTGAAGGCATGCATTGACATCCACCTAAAAAGCAGGGGCAAGCGATTGCAGTGATGAACCTCATTTGAACTTGCCTATGCTGTTTTAGAACCATTTGGTTTACCTGTTTTTTTTTTTTTTACTTAGTCTGAAAAAATATTGAGATGTTCAGGCTCTGTGTGTGTGCATGTGAAGCAAGATAATTTTTACTGAAACATATTCAGAAATACGTAAGGCAGGGTCAGAGTGACAGTATAGCAGGTAAACCGTTTGCCTTGCATGTGGCTGACCCAAGTTCGATCCTTCATATCCCATATGACCCCATGAACACCACCAGGAGTAATTCCTAAGTGCAGAGTCAAGAGTAACCCCTGAATATTTCTGGGTATGGCCCAACCCTCCCCCACCCCTGCAGATGTAAGGGGAGAGAAAGAGGGAAGTATGTGTTTGAGAGAGAACACAGGCTTCCCCAGAGTAAAACTAGGTAAGCAAAGAAACATGGAGATAACAAGTGAGACACGTGTTCAAGGGAGAACACGGGTTTTAAGAGCAAACTGCAAGACTTTTGCTTCTGATGGGGACAGACAGATTGCTCCGGCTCTGCACTAGCAGTGACTTTGAATAAAGGTCCCATTTTTTGGGGCCCGCTTGTTTCTCAGGAATCTAAGAATGAGCAAAAGTGTGGCATGAGACACACTTTACGCTCTTCACGTGGCCACTTCCAGAGACCAGCCTGGGAGCAGCTTTTCTTCTTGGATCTTTAAAAACTCCCAATAGGGGCCTAAGCCATAGTACAGCAGGTAAAGCGTTTGTCTTGCGTGCAGCCCGCCTGGGTTTGAACCCTGGTATCCCATATGGTCTCCTGAGTATTACTTCCAGGAGATATTCCTGAGCACAGAGCCAGGAGTAACCCCTGAGCACTGCCAGGTGTGGCCCCAAAATTAAATAAAGACTCAGGCACATATATAAATAAATAAAACTCTGGCAGCTGGGGGCTGGAGCCGTGGCTTAGCATGTGGGAGGTCTGGTTTCCTCGCCGGCACCCCACGATCCCCATGAAGCACCAGGAATGACCCCTGAACACAGAGTCTGGAAATAGCCCCCAGCACTGTTGGGTGTACCCCAGCCCCCACCCCAAATAATCCAACATCTTTGAGGAGGGCGGAGTCTATGTTGTTTGTTTTTTTTTTTTTGCTTTTTGGGTCATATGTGGCGATGCTCAGGGGTTACTCCTGGCAGGGCTTGGGGAACCGTATGATGTTGGGGATTGAACTCTGCTTGGCCATGTGCAAGGCAAATGCCCTCCCCACTGTGCTATTGCTCTGGAGGGTTACCCTGATCCAATAAATGGGATCCCATGATGAGTTCCCACTTGATCCAGCAATAGCATTCCTGGGATTATACCCGAGACCGAAAAACACATAGCAGAAACACTATCTGTACTTCTTTATTCATCTCTGCGCTATTCACTATAGCTAGAATCTGGAAACAACCTAAATGCCCGAGAACAGAGGGACTGGCTAAAGAAACTGTGGTTCATCTACACTATGGAATACTATGCAGCTGTCAGAAAAGATGAAATTATGAAATTTACCTGCAAATGGATGGACATGGAGACTATCATGCTGAGTGGAATTAGTCAGAAGGAAAAGGACAGATATAGAATGACTGCATTCATTAATAAGATATAAATAGATACCAGTATTTTACTAAGTGTGGGAAATGGTAATGGCAGATTAAAACTCACCATTGAATATACACAGAGACTTGAGTGATAAACTCTAAATACCTGCAGGGCTAGCCACAATGTGTAAAAGAAGAGGGAGAGAGATGCAGAGAGAGAGAGAGAGACAGAGAGAGAAAGAGAGAGGAAGCGGGGGTACCTGCTATTGAGGCAGCCAGGGAGTGGGCGGGGAGGCGATGGGGTACATTGGTGGTGGAAATGGGGCTCTGGGGAGGTATGGGTGCTGGAATACTGTATTACCAAGAACCAATTTATGAACACCTTTGTAATTGTATGTCCCACGGTGGTATAATAAAAAGTTTTAAAAAAAAATGGGATCCCATGGCACAGTTTATGCTTTTGATCAATGATACTCTGGGACTTATTTCTGGAAGAAAATTTGAGACAGACTCTACAGGCTTAAGAAATGAATGCTAAAAGCCCAAAAGAGGAAGGGCAGTGGGAAAAGGGCCTTGAGGGAGAGAGAGAAACCCTCCAGCCGAGTGTGGGGGGGTGGGGGGGGGGGGGTGGGGGGTGGGGTGGGGGGGGTCTAGGCCGAGGAAGACCTTGTGAAAGCAACATCAGCTTTGTCTGTGCCTGGGGACAGGCCAGGCAGAGAATGAGAAAAAACGTTTCCTCAAGCTGCCAAAGCCGCCTCGTGCACAGCCTGACCAGCGTCGGCCCAGCAGACCAGGTGCAATGTCTCAACCCTCCGTTTCCCGGCTTGTGTCCCTTTGAGCAATTACATTTCATAAATTTCAGGAACGTGCCTGGAGTGGGCCATGGGATGTGGGAACAGTCATAAATCTGAGTCTTGAAGGCTTCTCGCTCCCCTAATCCCAGACTTCTCAGGTCTGGCTGGGACACTGCTGGAATTCGGGCCCCGAAAGGTGTCTTGGTGGGCAGAAACCCAGTCTCAGAGGTTAATTTCTTCCTGCCATTCTTTTTTTTTTTTTTTTTTTTTGCTTTTTAGGTCACACCGGCGACGCTCAGGGGTTACTCCTGGCTCTGCACTCAGGAATCACTCCTGGCGGTGCTCGGGGGACCATATGGGATGCCGGGGATCGAACCCGGGCCGGCATGGGCCGGGGATCGAACCCGGGCCGGCATGGGCCGGGGATCGAACCCGGGCCGGCATGGGCCGGGATCGAACCCGGGCCGGCATGGGCCAGCCGCGTGCAAGGCAAATGCCCTACCCCGCTGGGCTATCGCTCCGGCCCCTCTTCTTGCCATTCTTGAAAAGCAGCAGCTTCCGTGAATATGAGGCGCTGCGCTCTCTCTCTCTCTCTCTCTCTCTCTCTCTCTCTCTCTCTCTCTCTCTTTCTCTCTCTCCCTCCCTCCCTCTCTCTCCCTCCCTCCCTCTCTTCCTCCCTCTCCCCCCCTCTCCCCCTCTCTCTCCAGCACCCCATAAAAGGCTCACTGGAAAGTTCAGCTTTGCAGATAATTAGGTTGCAATGTTCTGTTCTTTGTGACTAAGGCCAAATTCCTACAGAGGACTGCGTTATACTGGGGGTGATCGGGAGATGGATCCCTGTCTAAGGCGAGCCCCCAGCAGCGACCTGCAGCCCAGATGATGACTCGGATGATACATGCTCGTTGGAGCATTTAGGGAGGGCAGACAGGCCATAGGGAGCCCCCTTCACTGCGTGTCCTGTTGACCAACCTGCCTTGGCCCTGGGTTTGCGGTTTGTGAATTAGGTCCCGATCTGCACTCTCCTGACAGACAAGTTTCCGAACACAGAGGGGGACACCTGAGCAGGACTGTGGGTGGATGGATCATTTACCATGTTCTGGTCTCTGCTTTCGGGGTTCAGGGAAGGCTGGAGAGAGAGAGAGAGAGAGAGAGAGAGAGAGAGAGAGAGAGAGAGAGAGAGAGAGTTACTCAGTCCTGGGCTGAGTAACAGGGAAGCCTGGCCTCATCTAGCAAATAGGGGATTCCAAGAGGATGCTGGGGGTGGGGGGTTCCCTTTATTTGCCTCCCCGCTAGGCCTATTGTTTGAGGACAATGTTCGAGGAAGGCTGGGTCCTTCCTGTTTGCAGACACCTCTCAACACCCGGTGTTCTTTGAGGATAAATTTGACTTTGCCCTGAAAGGTGCCTACAGGGGAGATGTACCCACGTGGGGACACCGCAGCCCACGGATGCACCGGGGAGGGGCTGAGGGGAGCTGAGCTGTGGGGCCTTCTGGTGTGTGAGGGGTTGGCAGAAGGGACGCAGACAGAAGGCTGAGCACTGAAGCCCAGCTAGAGGGCTAGGGCAGATGAAAAGATGAGTTCTGTGAGGGCTGGTGAGGGCTGGGTCTGCGGGAAGGGGAACGTAGCCAAGCTGTAAGCGGCGAGCTGATTGGGGTACTCCCTCACTTTCCCGAAGCTCCCAGCCTCACCTTGGCTATTTCCCTGGCTTGCAGGTAGCCTGAGCAGAGAAACTGACCCAAGCAGAGAGAGGTGGCCCTTGCTGAGCCGTGTTCATCGCTCTCGGGGCTCAAATGACAAAGGCAAAGTAAGGAATAACACCCCACCCCCACCCGACTCTGTGGGTAAACATTACCCAACTGTTTTCTTATTAATTTACCTTGGCAATACCTCCAGTATGTAATTATATGGGATTCTGGGCGCGTATTTACTTCTATCCCCCACATACCTTATGGCACCTCATCTTTCCACCAGCAGATTGGGAGGAAGGACATGCCATACCGGGAATAATCCCACGGGGAGAAGAGAGACTCTCGCCCTGGAGCTGGGGGCAGGAGGGGTGGTGAGAGCTGGGCAGAGAGGGCAGCAGATGGGCAAGACCTCAGGGAGCTGCTTTCCCGCCTGCAGGAAAGGCCGGGAGATCCTTCTAGAATCAGATGCAGGAGTGTGGGGGCAGACAGGTTTGTAACTGGGCACGCTGATCTCCACGCAGCCTGGGTGCTCCTGGCTGACAGATGGGGCTGGGGGGCACTTGTCAGGGAAAGATAGGGAACCGGAGCGATAGCCCAGCGGGTAGGGCATTTGCCTTGCACGGGGCCGGCCTGTGCGGGCCGGGTTCGATCCCCAGCATCCCATATGGTCCCCCCGAGCACTGCTAGGAGTGATTCCTGAGTGCAGAGCCAGGAGTAACCCCTGAGCATCGCCGGGTGTGAAAAAAAAAAAAAAAAAAAAAAAAAAGATAGGGAACCAACGCTCCTCTGATGGCGAGGGAAGGGGGTTAGGCTGGCACGCATTGTCATAGCTATCAGAGTGTAGGCAGCGAGCACAGCTCAGACCTGCACTGGCCACAGAGGCGTAGTCTGGGAAGCCTGCCTGTAGGAGGGGGCATGTCCTCCAGAGATTTTTTGCCTTGAAATTTGGATTCTGGTGGTTGTCTAGGACTCCACCTTCTTAAACACCCCACCCTGGAGCATTCCAAGACTCTTTCCAAGGCTAAACTAGGGTTGGGAGAACTGTTTGCCCTCTGGGAATGCAGTGGAGAGGTGTCTTCTCAGCCTCCGGCACACCCAAGCGTGTTTGATTCCCGCTGAGGGCAGGGGGTGCTGGCTGCAGCTGGGCAGGAACGCTTCTTCCTCCATGGCCCCAGCAAGTGGGAAAACCTAAGAGAAACCTTCCCAGGGGCTTCCTCAAGGTTGGGTACCGAGTCTCCCGCTGGGGCGGAGCCCCGGGAGGTGCTCCTGTCCTGGGAATTTAATGCAGGTAGAAGGCGAGGAGTGTGGTGATGGGAGGTTGTCAGGGGGAGTGGAGGGGCGGTGGTGAGAGGTGTGGGGTTCTCTCCAGCATGAGGTCAGAGGTCAGGTTCAGCCCCAGAGTCTCAGCTCTCAGCCTCTCCTTTCTGCTTTCCCCTCTGCATCAACCATCCAAACCCTCCAGTTCTAGTGCTGGGCCCCCATCACTCAGCCCCCATCATGTCAGCCTCCCTCTGACATTACTGCAGTCCCGGGGGAGACTCCTCTTGGCCTCAGTTTCCTCCCCAACCCCTGCCCCTCCTCCTTTTAATAAGTATGCGTGCATCTCTCTCTCTCTCTCTTTCTCTCTCTCTCTCTCACACACACACACACACACACCTGTGTGCCCATGTTTGCGTGCGTGCCTACCGCAACCCCTTGGCATCTCTCTCTTGAGTGAAGTCTATCCTTCTTGGCTCCTGCCCTTCCTAGTTCGCTCCCACTCCCCAAATCTTATCTCCTACACTTTCTTCCTAAACCTTCCTCTGGTGCAGCCCGTCCACTGGTTAAACTCCTGATAAGATAAGCATGAGCACGTGTGCACCCCGGGACAGGTACCGGCAGACACCAAGCAGAGGGTCAGAATCTGCAAGTGCTCAGGAGTCTGGGAGGATTCACTTGGGTCTTTGTTCCAGGGGGCCATATTGAGCTCCAGAGAAACCCAGAAACCGCGGGCACAAGGACTGCATGAAGCTTTGAAACTCTTTATATGCGATTATTTCCTTTGTTATAATTTTTCTGAGATGGAACTTGTAGAAATGATTGGGGGGCCATTCTTTCATGAAGGTGATAAAATTTATAGAAAAGCCAGTAAGTAGATGAGGAGAGCAAGTCTTAATTTAGGACCCTGCTCTAGCACCCGCCCAAAGAGCACTACCGCCACCTGGTGGCTACTACCTGAAGCACAAGCAGAAGGGCATTCATTCATTCATTCATTCATTCATTCATTCATTCATTCATTCATTCGTTCGTTCGTTCGTTCTTTCGTTTGTTCAGTTTGTTTGTTCGTTCGTTCATTCGTTCGTTCGTTCATTCATTCACTCATTCATTCATTCATGGGCATACACACAGGTGATCCTGGTTTGATCCCCGGCACCATATATGGTCCCATGAACACCACCAGGGTTGGTGCTTAAGCACAGAGCCAGGAGTAAGCTCTGAGCACCCTCGGATGTTACCCAGTTCCCCTGCACCCTCGAATAATCTGTGTGTTCAATCACTAGTTCCTGAGAAGCTCCAGAGTGACATGCAGGCTCCTCTAGCCTCTAGGGAAACATTATCAAATCAGAGCCTGTCTAGGTTCTCAGAAAGGCTGCACCTGGAGCGTAGACTTGCACTGCATGGAACGGCTTCATGGAGAAAGCTCAGAGGCCTGGCAGGGCTTCCTTGTGGGGAGGCATCTAAAAGGGCGCGGAATCTATGGGAAGTATCTGGGCCGCTGCGGGGAGGGGAGGCTGTAGGGGTGACCCCGAGCCGGCCACAGCTCAGGGGTGAGAAATGAGGAACAAGGTTGGCTGGGACCTTGCAGCAGCAGAAGGGGGAAGACCCGCAGAGAAGGGCCTGGCCAAGGGGTCATGTGTGGCTTCTTCCAGCTGCACAAATCCTCCCAGTTCTCCCTGTCCACTGGGTGTGCAGAACCAAGGCTTGTTTCCAGCAGGAGGCTCTGATTGCGTGGTTTGGCCTCAATGGGCAGCCAGCATGGAAGGTTCCAGAGACTTTATGGTATGGCCGGAAGGTCTTGACAGTGAGTTTGGAGCCAAACCTCAGTAAGCAGCCAGTGGGATCAGCTCCTGAGAGAGACAGCTGGGAAACCGAGCCAGAGACCAGTGCCCCAAACCTGAGAGCTTCGTCCCTCTGGGTCTTAGTGCCTGACACCCACTGGGAGCTTTGGATTTGGGTGGGCGGAGCATCTCAGTGTCCATGCTCACCCTTATCTTACCTAGGCAGGTAAGACAGTCCACCTGGGTCAGGAAGATGGGGTTCACCAAAATGGGGTGTTCCCTCCCAAGTGGCTCTATCTCCTGGTCTCCTTTGCGGAAGGTTGGATCCTGCCTCTGAATCCCAGCCAACGATAAGAGGGTGGGGATGTTGGCAGAACTCCCTGACTTCACGGGTCTTTCCCTTTCCTTCTTCCGGTTGCCAGCTGCCGGCTCATGATGCCACAGAACCCTCTGGGCGGCCGGCAGTGGGGCTGAGGCTGGAATTCTGCACCACTGCCTGGAAGGCAGCCACCCAGCACCCACATTTGGACTGTGCCAGTGAGTAAAACCTAACCTTGGACATTTAGGGACTCTTGGAAACATCCCTTAACTTTGCTCCCCAGTTCTTTGATTTTTCTTTCCTCCATCCCCACCCTTGGTTGTTGTCATTACTATTATTGTGGTGTTGGGGTTACACATTCGGTTGTGCTGCCTGGGGAGTGGAGGTTATGGCATGGGGATTATCCCAGCAGTGCTGGATTATTCTAGGCATGTTGGCAGAGCCAGGGATCAAACTCTTGGTCTTATGCCTGAAGAACTCTATCAGTCAGGATCCTTGGCCCAGACACTTTTTAAATTAATTAATAAGTTAATTAATTTTGAGGAGAGGGGGTTTGGTTCATACCCCTATGCTTACTCCTGGCTGTGTCCTCAGGGGACCACTCTTGTGGGGCTCAGGGGGACCATAGGTGGTGTTGGGGATTGAACCCAGGTCGGCAGCATACAAGGCAAGTATCATACCCACTGTACTATCACTCCAGCCCCAGATTCAGTTCGTTTTTTCTTCTCTTCTTATTTTTAGGGTTTTTTTTTTTTTGGGGGGGGGTCACACCCGGCGATGCTCAGGAGTTACTCCTGGCTCTGCACTCAGGAATTACTCCTGGCGATGCTCAGGGGACCATATGGGATGCCAGGAATCGAACCCAGGTCGGCAAACGCCCTACCCGCTGTGCTATGGCTCTGGCCCCTTCTTATTTTTTAGGGGGCCATACCTGGCAGTGAGCAGGGGTTACTCCTGGCTCTGTACTCAGGGATCACTGCTGGTTCTCAGGGAACACTATCAGATGCCAGAGATCAAACCCGGGTCAGATGCATGCAAGGCAAATGCCCTGCCCCCTGGACTATTGCTCCAGACCCTGGATTCAATTCTTTTTTTCCCCCACAATGCAGTTCTTTTTTTTTTTCAGATTATTTTCCCACTTGAACTTTGGTTCCAGCCAAAGGCCCTGGGACCAGTTCAGATCAGCAGGCCCAGGCCTTCCTTTTTTTTTTTTTTTTTTTGGGTCACACCCGGCAATGCTCAGGGGTTTCTCCTGGCTCTGCACTCAGGAATCACTCCTGGCAGTGCTCGGGGGACCATATGGGATGCCGGGATCGAACCCAGGCTGGCAAGCGCCCTACCCGCTGGGCTATCGCTCCAGCCCCCACCACAATGCAGTTCTTACACTGGGCTTCTCCTACCTGCTAACTCGTGTATTTCCCCTGCAAGGCAGCTGCTTCCCAAACTTCTGATCATCGTATGCTTTGGGGTTTCCCTGACTAACCCCTGGGTCTGGGCTCAGGACCCTCCTGCTTCTGTGTCAGGTCTTGGGGAGCTCCCACTTGCCAGGAACACCGACCAGTGATGCCTGGATTCTGAGCTCTGCTTTCTGGGTATATGCCTGGGTCTGCACCATACCTGCACCCTACACGCCACCCTACCTGCCCCACCATGGGTGGGAGGAGAGTTCTCAGGCACTAGCTTGCTGGAAAGCTCAGAAACTTGCTGCGGGCCATCAGACCATCTGTTGACACGCCACATTCCCAAACCCAGCTGTACCCGCCCATTTGTCAACACACTTTCAGCCCCAAGGGGTGCCAGGGAGATGGAAGATAATGGAGAGCGGGTGAAAGTTGGAGGGATGAGCTGCCCGGGCTGGGACGGGCCGTGGCTGATCCCCAGCTTCAAAAGCAGGTTGTGGACGGCAGCCCTGTCCCTTTACTTTGAGTGGGGATCAGAGAGGCTTGGCTCCCCCCCCCAGTGACGGGGCTCCTGGAGCACACGGATATGTGGGTGTCAGGAGAGTGGTCCACCTGCATTTCCACAGGGAGAGCCAGGGGCATCAATTCTCCCCGTAGAGCCCTCTGGCAGCCCCTTCTCTGTCCTGCTTGGGTGGGGTGGGGGTTCGTCGCTTCTCCCATGCCCCCAGCACGCGCTGAGGCATCCTGAGCCCACCTTTGTCTTAAACTCTCACCTGTACCTCCACCTCCCATCAGGCTCAAAGCTCTTCTGGCAACCCTGCAAGTTCCTCAATCCAGCCACACCGCCGGGCACTGCCAACAGACTCAACAGTCATTGAATGATTTGGCGGGAAGGTTCATTCCGAGACCTTCTCATTTGGGTCTGAGATGCTGGAGCTGCAGTTTGGGTGGATTCCTTGGAACTCTAATGAGATCAGGAACCCAGCTCCTGGGCGGAGGTGTCCTGGCTGGACACCTAAGGCTGAGCCGTGTAGTTCAAGCAAAGGCGGGAAGAGAAATGGCTCAGGCAGAGGTGGCAGGAAGGGGGACCCAGACCTCGGGCAGAGCTACAGGGCTTGGTGATAACTGGGTTGTGGAGGGTGGGGGTGGGGGCTGAGAGGGAAGGGGAGGCCAAGCTGAGCCCATCTTTCTGGCTTGGGAGCTGAATGGAAGGTGTGATTCAAAGGGATGAGGCAGGAATGAGGCAGCCAGGCCTGAGATGTGCATTAGGACAGCATACCCTGGGGGTTGTTGGATGGTCATTGATGAGAAATGCAGAAGGGCTGGACAGATGTGCCGGTTCAATCCCCCACCACCCACAGTGGGCCCTGGTTCAGTCCCGCACCAGTTCCGAGTACTGAACATAGCCAGGTGTGACCCCCCAAAACCAAGGGAAAAAAAAAGAAAATGAAAAACATCATAGGAGTGAAAAGTGGGCTAGAGAGCAAAGGTTTGGGGGCTTGGCTGGGGGTCCTCATGCAAGCCAGTGGCTACCTGGTGGTCATGTGCTTGCAGGGTGGCCGCAGGTGGATGATAGGAAAGTGCCCTTCTTGCGACCTCGCCAGGCCAAGATTTGCCGTAGACCTGGAGACTGTTAGCTTCTCCATAGGAACTGTGCAGAGCAGCGTTTGGGGTATCCTTGTCCCGGGAGGGGGAGTGGACAGATGGCCACAGACTCTCAGGTCCCACACGGAACGTGGCACCTGGACACTCTCCTTGAGTCCCCAAGCCTGTGCTTGCTCCCTTGTTTTGGCTAGGGGGCCAGTGACACAGCCAGAGTGGTTGAATCTTACTCCCAGCCCACCTCTGCTGAGGTCCATCTCTGCACACTGAACACTGCGCCCAAGTCATGCTGGGGTAACTGCAGGGGTCCTGGTGCCACATCCAAAGCTGCGTTGGCACCCTTAGCTTCTCTGCAGCCCTCACCCCCGATTCTTCTCTGTCTCTTTTTTGGGGGGCACTTCCTTAGTGGCTCTCAGGCCTTCCAGCATTTCTCAGCCAATCAGACTGGAATATCAATGTGAAGGCTTGAGACTGTGCAGGTCCAGGGGACCCCCCACCCATCCACCCAGTGGTACTTGGGGCTTTTGGGATGACCACTGATGATATTTCAGGGACCAGGGCTGACTATGCAAGCCAGGCACCTTCCTCCTGTACTATCTCTCTGCACCCCACCTTCTAGCCTATCTCTGCACTCTCTCTCTCTCTGCACCCCACCTTCTAGCCTGGTCTGTGACAAGCATGACAGTGACAAGCATGTCCTGTGCCCGAGTTGGCCCAGCACGAGACTCAGGCCTCTACCTCAGTGTGTCCCAACATCCCTGAGTTGTGGGTATTGTCAGTTCAGGGGGAGAATCTGAGGCTCGGGAAGATCCAACAGCTTTTGGGGCTGGAGCGATGGCATAATAGGTGGGCATTTGCCTTGCACTGTACTGACCTCGGGTTCCATCCCGGCCCCCATATAGTCCCCTGAGCACCACCAGGAGTATTTCCTGAGTGCAGAGCCAGGAGTAACCCATGAGTGTCGCTGAGTGTGACCCCAAAAAAGACCAAAAAAAATCCAACAGTTTTCCATCACCACCCAAGCTTGAGAACAGAAGCAGCCATGCTGGAGTCCAGACTGCTTGGATCCCAAAGCCGCGCTCCCACATCCTTCTGTGCTTTCCAAGCCCTCCGCACTGCCCCACCCCTTCCCAGGTTCTGCCTCTCCCACCTCTGCCCTGCGGCCCTTACAACAATATCTTTACAACCTCCATCACCCCGGGCGCAGCCTGGCCGTGGTGTTCCTCCTGGCTTCACCTGATCCTCTGCAGGTGGTCTGGAAACTAACATGACCTCTCTATGTATGTATGTATGGATGTATGTATGGATTTGTATGTATGTATGTATGTATGTATTTTTAGTTTTTGGGTCATGACTGGGTTATTCCTGGCTCATGCTCAGGGGTTATTCCTGGCTCTGCACTCAGGAATTACTGCTGGTGGTGCTCACGGGACCATATGGGATGCCGGGATCGAACCCAGGTTGGCCAGGGACAAGGCAAACATCCTACCCGATGTGCTATTGTCTCCGACCCCCCCACCTGGATTTTTTTTTTTTTTTTTTTGCTTTTTCGGGTCACACCCGGCTATGCTCAGGGGTTACTCCTGGCTCTGCACTCAGGAATTACCCCTGGTGGTGCTCGGGGGACCATATGGGGATGCCAGGGATCGAACCCGGTCCGGCAGAGGCCGGCAGCGTGCAAGGCAAATGCCCTACCTGCTGGGCTATTGCTCCAGCCCCACCTGGATCATTTTTAATAGCTCTGTGATTGCTGCTTGAACCTGGTCCCACACACTGCAAGGTGTGGCCCCCACAGCAATTAAAAACCACACACCCTGAGAGTGACTGGGGCTTCATGTTCAAAGAGGGGAAGACGACGGTCACAGGCGACCCCTCTGGGGCTCCAAGGCCCTGCTCTTGTTGTCCATACCAGAACTGTGGCTTGTGGGCCCTAAGCGGGTGAATGTCAGTCCAGATGTGAGTCCGCAGGCCCGGTCATTGCAGTTCATCGCGCAGCAAACTCTCGCGAGAGCCTGGAAAAGGGAGCCCTGGCAGTTTACCCTGGTCACATGGGAGGTCAAACGCATGAATTCCGGGTCTCCAGGGGAACTGCGCTCCTTCCTAGGTACCGTCTCTGTGCCTGCACCAATGGGCGGCCCCTGCCACGTGCCTCGGGGCCCCATGAGATGTGAGGGAACCTGACCAGGGCCTCTCACAGGTTTCTGCCTCAGTCCTTTCCAGGCTTTTGTTGGCCTCGGACATTTGCCTGCTCAGGGGCCAGAGACATAGTACAGCGTTTGGATGTGAGGCTTCAGGTTTGAATATTATCTCAGGACTGTCCTGATGGACTTTGGCCTCCTGCACCGTTTCTTCTATCAAAGGGCGTCTGCCCCCTCCCCCCAATTCCTCCCAGCAAGGCAGTGGACAGTGGGCAGTGGGCGGGAGTTAACGGAGGAGGGGCGCTGGACGTTTGCAGCTGAGATTGCTCTTAGGGGTCACAGCCAACCACTCTCTAATTTAGAGCCCCTCAGGAGCCCTGGTTTTGCCCCATGATCAGCCCTCCCATGGCAGGAGACGGCACCCCTGTCAGGAGCCTGGGGCTTTGTGCGTTTTCCACCAGGAAACTCAGCAGCAAGCCCCACCTTGGAGGCCCAATCACTTTCTTTATTTACTTTGTTTTTGGGGGCCGCACCAGCAGTGCTCAGAGCGTACTCCTGACTCCGCTCTGCACTCAGGAATCACTCCTGGCGGGGCTTCGGGACTGGCTAGGGATGAGACCCAGGTCAGCTGTGCGCCAAGGCATGCACATCACACATTGTACTATGGCTCCAGCACTGGCTTTTCTTCGTTTATTTATTTTATTTATTTGTTCATCTATTTATTTTGTCTTTTTGGATCACACCCAGCAATGCTCAGGGGTTACCCCTGGCTCTGCGCTCAGGAATTACTCCTGGCGGTGCTCGGGGACCATATGGTATGCCAGGGAGAGAACCCTGGTCAGCGGTGTCCAAGGCAAACACCTTACCCTCTGGACTATAGCTCTGGCCCCTCTTTTAAAAATTTCTTTTTGTTTGGGGGCTTTCCCCTGCATGTTCAGAGGCTACTCCTGGATCTGTGTTCAGGACAGACCCTAGGTCGTGCTTGGTTGACCTTGTGTGGTGCTGGGGATCAAACCAAGCCTTAGCTCCTGCACATATCTCTGGACTTTCTTGATTGTCTTGGTTTTGGGGCCACAGCAGGCGGTGCTCAGAGGCTGCTTCCCAATCGGGCCACAGGGGCTGTTCCTGGAGAAGCTGGGGACTACAGTGCTGGGGCTGGGCCCAGGCCCTCACGTGGGAAGGACGTGCCCAGCCGCTCAGACCACCTCTCTGGCTCTTAGGTCCTCTGTCCCCCCACCTCTCCCGACTCTCCTGTTCCTTCTCCAGCCCCAGCAGCCCCTCTGGGGAAGAGCTGTCTTGTTTTTCTAGAGTGCACACCCAGCAGTGCCCAGAGCGTACTCCTGGCTGGGCTCAGGGGACGGAAGCCAGGTGCCTGCATACAAGGCCAGCACCACCCCTGCTGTACTGTGCCTTGTGCTGGACCCTTGGCACCCTCCCAAGGGGCTGTCCGGCTTTTGCTTCTTGCTCCCTTCCAGAACCTTCTTCACATGCTACCAGAAGGGTTTTCTACAAATACCAGTCGGCCTCTGAAAGCCTGTGTGGCCCAGGTGGGGCAGCTGTTCTCGGCTGCCCGGCCTGTGTCACCCTCTTGTCGCCACCTCCGCAGCTGGCTGGTGGCCTTGGTCCAATTCCCACAAGGCAGGTAGGATTGTTCTCTGCCCTCCTGTCTTCACTCTGCCTTTGTGCCCAGAGAGCTTTCTCATGGCTCTTTGTTCCATGGATGCTTCCTTGCCTGGACAGACAGACAGGACAGACAGCTGTTGTCTCGCCCGGCTCTCCCCCCCATGGCCTGCTGGCCTTGGCCTTCACAGCCTATCCCTAGCCTGCAATTGCAGATGAATCGCTTTCCCCATTTACCAAGGTCTGTCTCTCTCCTGATAAAATTTCCCAGAGTCCTGTTCCTTCCCTTAATTTCCAAATGTTGTGAACTCAGCACAGAGTACCTACCTCCAGCCATCCTGCTGCACAGATGGAGGCACAGAGAGGGAGGGGTTCCGCCTGAGATGCCCCTCAGCATCCTTAAAAGGGTGACACGTTCCCTAACTAAGCTTCTATGGTTCCATGACCAGTAAGGGCAGAGCGAGAACAGAGCAAGCATGGAACACGGGAACCATGACACTATCTCAGCAGATTCACCCTCTAACTTACTGAAGTCCCAGCTAAGACCCAGAGCTGGTCCCCAAGAAAGGACTCCCAGGGTCCCAGATGGTCATTAGACCCTAAGAATAGAGGAACATAATCATTTGAAGTCCTTTATGCTGCCATATTTTCCCCTTGGCAGGTCAGATCCCAGTTTCCTGGGATAGCACTAGGCTCCTGATCTGTTTAAGTACATAGTCTTTTTTTTTTTTTTTTTGCTTTTAGGGTCACACCCGGCGATGCTCAGGGGTTTCTCCTGGCTCTGCACTCAGGAATCACTCCTGGCGGTGCTTGGGGACCATATGGGACACCGGGATCGAACCCGGGCCGGCACAGGCCGCCGCGTGCAAGGCAAGCGCCCTACCGGCTGGGCTATCGCCCCTGCCCCTAGTACATAGTCTTTAAGAATTAAGGTTTCTATTTTATTGAATCACCACGAGAGAGACCATTATTATAAAGCTATTCATGATTGGGTTTCAGTCATAAGTTCCAACACCCATCCCTCCACCAGTGCACACCCGTCCCAACAACATCCCCAGATTCCTTCCACCTGTTCCCCACCCCCTCAATGCAGGCACCTCTCTCTCTCTCTCTCTCTCTCTCTCTCTCTCTCTCTCTCTCTCTCTCTTTCTCCCTCCCTCTCTCGTTAGGTTTTTTTTTTTCTTTTTTGGGTCACACCCGCAATGCTCAGGGGTTTCTCCTGGCTCTGCACTCAGGAATTACTCCTGGCGGTTCTCGGGGTACCATATGGGATGCCGGGGATCGAACCCGGGCTGGCATGGGCCGGCCGCTGCAAGGCAAACGCCCTACCCGCTGGGCTATCGCTCCGGGCCCTCGTTAGGGTTTTATGGGGAGCACTTCTCCTGAGTGCTCAGGGACTACTACTGGATCAGTGCTTGGGGGCCCTTGGATGGACCCAGGACTCTATTTTTGGTGGGGTGTGGCAGGGGAGGAACATCTGGGCATGCTCCTGGGCTTACTCCTGACTCTGTGGTCAGGAATTACTTCTGGTAGTGCTTGGGGGACCATATGGGTGCTGGGGATTGAACCTGGGCTTAGCTGCGTACATGGCAAGTGCCCTCTCCACGGGACTCAGGCCATGGACCCAGGACTCTTGCATACACATCAAGAGCTCAAGACTGCTGCGCGTGTCCTCGACCCAGCCTTGAGCTTTTGAGAGGAGTGAGTCTTAGATTCTTCTCATTGGCAGCGACATCTCCAGCCTGGAGTCAGCCCTGCTGCCTCCCAAGGAGGCTCCTGCAAATGCTTAATGGAAAGGAAGTTGCTGATTCACCGCCTTATATCAAAACCCTTTGTTCCTCCTCTTCTTCCTTCCTCTTTATCTGGAGACTCTGAGAGGAGCTGGGGTGCATGGGGAGCTAGAGGGGTGTGTCTGGGTTTATGTCTTGGTGTCCTTCATCTGCCGCCTGCTGATTAATGCCCCTGTAGCAGCAAGGTTCAGGCTCCTTCTCTCCTTCAGACCCTGCTAGTCTCTGAGGGACCATGGAGATCTTGAGGTATCTGCAACTGGAAGTGAGCGTCCCCTTGGTGACAGCGGCACTGTCAGCCGTCCTCCTGGCTCTCCTGAAATGGTAAGTACAGCCAGCACGTCCTGGGGAACGGGAGAGCTGGAACCCAGCTGGGCCGGGTGGGTGACGCGGAGAGTGTGTTGAGAGCGTGTTTTGCTTCTTTCTCTAATCTCGGGGAGTGGAGTATTAACGCAGCTGCAGAATGAAAAGCAAACAGGCAGGTTAATCTTTTGCTAAAATGCGTGAGATGGAGGTGTCGGGGAAAGCCTGGTGAGTTAGTGACTCAGAAAGCCTGGTGGTATCAAGCTGGAAAGAGTCGGAAAGAAAGAGACACATGGCAAGGTTTGCGTCCAAGTATTACTCTATACCAGTCCTATTTTCTCACTTTTTTTTTGTTGTTGTTGCTGCTGTTGTTTGTTTTTGCTTTTTGAGTCACACTCAGCAATACTCAGGGTTACTCCTGGCTCTGCACTCAGGAATTACTTCTGACTGTGCTCTGGGGACCATATGGGATGCCGGAGATCGAATCCAGATTGGCCGTGTGCAAGGCAAACGCCCTGCCCGCTGTACTATCACTCCTGTTTTTTTTTAAAAACTTTTAAATGTTTTAACTTTATTTAAACACTGTGATTTACAAAGTTGTTCACAGTACAGTTGTTTCAAGTATTCATTATTCCAACACCAGTCCCACCACCAATGTGCCCTTACCATCACCAATTTATTTATTTTTTTTTTTTAAGCTTCTCTCCCCAGGCTGCAGTTCACAGAGTATCTCAGATGATGCCCCAAAGGAAAGATATAAGGCTTTATATCTTACAGGTGCTATATCCCGGGACCATTTGGCACCAGACTGGAGATGGCAGAGGGCTGAGAGACGAAAGGGTAGACCTCATTTCCCAGCTTGCCAATATTTGGGAGAAGGGTCTGGACTCAGAGCAATGGAGCATCTACAGAGCTTGAGGGCGGCAGGAACTCACATTTGAATGGATGCTTTTGTTCATTCAACAGGTTTTCCAGAGTCTGGCTGTCTGGGAACCCTGGGGCCCACCCCTTTCCACGTTCCTTGGGTGTATGTGGCTTGTTGTTAAGCTTCACTGCACTCCCCCCTACTGTGCAAAGCACCTGGATCTAGGTAGCTCTGGTATTGAGGGGTGAGGGGCTGGGAAGGGTGGGGAATCTGGAAAGAAAGTCCTGGAGAACTTGACTTTGAACAGGATTTTCATTTCTGTTTCCGGTGGTAATAAAGCCTCCTTTCGATTAATAACGGGAAGCACTTTGAAAGCATCCAGCATTATGCAAATGTGAGGTATTATTCTTCTGGAATTTGCATAACTGAAAATGGAATTCACGTTTGATGTTCCAGGATGCTGAAATTACTTCTTGAAATTGGCTTTGAAACCCTGATGCGGTCCCAGTGCTGTTTGGCTTTTTAACTGGTTTAATTATCTTTTGAACTTTTTCCATCTTGGTGTTACTTATCTGGCATGGGAACCAACACGTGCAAAACCTGGAGTGACTGGGAGCCCACCAGTCTGGGCGCGGAGCAGCCTGGTGCTTAGTAGGTGCTGGGTGAACTTCACCCTGACTGTGTCAGTCTGCCAAGCGGCGTGGACACAGGGAAAAACACGTCTTTTGTGTGTGAGCTACATTTCGTGCTTATCTCATTTTTTTTTTTTTTTTTTTTTTTTTGTTTTTTTGGGTCACACCCGGCAATGCTCAGGGGTTATTCCTGGCTCTGCACTCAGGAATTACTCCTGGTGGTGCTCGGGGACCATATGGGATGCCGGGGATCGAACCCGGGCCGGCACAGGCCGGCCTTGCAAGGCAAAGGCCCTACCCGCTGGGCTATCGCTCCGGCCCTTATCTCATTTTTGGAGGTTGTCTGGCCCAGGCCCTTGGGAGCCATATTCCTGGCTCAGTTGTGCTCAGGAGCGGTCCCTGGCAGTGCTCAGGCGGTATATGCAGTGCCCCGGTTTGAACCAGGGTTGTAGCTGCTGCAGGCACATAGCAAGCAAATTCTGTCACCCGATTTCTTTATTTTGTGTTTTGTTGCTGTTGTTGTTTGTCTTTGGGCCACATCCAGCTGTGCTCAGGGCTCTTCACTCAGAGATCCCTCCTGGGGATTATATGAGCTGCCAGGTATTGAGGCCCAGTCTGCTTCATGCAAGGCAAGTATTCCACCCACTGTTCTATTGCTCCGCCCCTATTTCCATATTCTTAATTCCCAGCTTCCTGCCGGACATGGCAGGGCCTTGAGACATTGTGGTCAGCAAATGAGGGACTCACATATATGAAAGTGCCTGTGGTCAAAGAAGGGACGTGTATCTGACTTCGTAAGCCAGGGGCTGAGGACTGGTGGCCTTGAGTCTGGGCAGTAACTAGCTCTGTTCTGAGCGGCAGGTCGGTTGTGCCTTGAGATCTGTTTTCAGGTTTCTTCCCTATTTGGTCCAGAGACGCAAGATTGCGTGGTTGTGTGTGAGAGAGGTGGGGAGCAGGAAGGGAGAGCAGACTCATCTGTCAACTGGTTTCTTCATCTGCTCCTGTGTGAGACTAGAGGTACAGGATCTCAGGAAGTCTGCGTCAGACGTCCAGAGTGGGGAGACCTCAGTGGACTCAGATCTGGGGAAGGTGACGCTGAAGGAGAGGGAGGAAACGGAAGTGGGTGATGGCTGCTCATACATCTGGCCCTGATCCAATTCACAGACCCAGCTCAGGTCTATCTCCCCAGGAAAGACCCCAGGGGAGAGCTGGGGTCTCCCCTGACTCCCTTCTCTTAAGAGGGTCTGTGTGGGAGGGTGAGGGGCACTTGAGGACGCTAAGGAGGAGACCCTCACTGCCATTTGCTCCTGAGAAGCTGTGGAGGAAAGATGACGCCAGCACTCAGACTACTGAGTCCTCCCTTTAGGACTCACCCCTGTCTTTGGGCCTGAGCAGGTGGCCAAAGAGAACCTCCCCTCTCAAGATAATAGGGTGGGGGAGGCCTCCTGGGGCTTCCCCAGTCTGGCCGAGCAGGAATCAGCTTTGTGATTTCTTTACAGTTCCAGAAACTGCTGCCTGTAGCATAGGGTGTTTATTCCCTTCCCCCACTGGTTGAATGGGATTGGCGTTGAGGAGTGTGCCTGGGGCTTGGGGTCTGGCCATTGGTTCCTTCAAAGGACTAGTACCCCTCTTTCCCACCTGACCCATTCTGATGGCTGGTCTTGGGACGGTCACGGGACTGCCTGTTCATCCTTTTTGTCCTTACAGGGTATAAGCTTCCTCCTAGTTGAGAAGCTTAACAGCAAGCTCACAGCAAGCTTCTCTTGCTTATGAGGCTAAGGTCAGGGCAGCATCTCAGAGAAGAACTTCCTGTGTGCTCAAGGCACTCACAAGTTGCTCTGGAGATGGCCTCTGTTTTATCCTCACCTCACTGGTCCCTCTCCTGAATACCTGTTTGTGTTTCTAGCCTATTCCAGCTTGGTGTCCAGTTTTCTAATGGGGGGCATATTCGCCAACTGTAAATCTGTGTTCACCCTCCAGGACAGACGCCAGCACTACGTGTCCTTAGTGGACACTGCTACTGGCCACGGGCCTCTGTGAATTTAGAAAGAGGACTGAAGATGTCATTCTGTTTAGAAAGAGATCGTGACAAAAGAGGCAGATTATATCTTATGTTGTTTGCTTTTGTTTTATTGGGGGCCTCCTCTAATGGTACTTTGGAGAGTTGTCAGGTTCTGGGAATCAAACCCAACACTCACAAGTGCAAAGTTTGTGCCTCAGTCCTTGGAGGCATCTTCCTAAACTTTTTTGTCTTTTTTTTTGTGGGGCGTTGTCAATGATAGAACCCAGGGCTTCATACGTGCAAGGCAAGTGTTTGTCACTGAACTCTGCTGCCCCGGCTTGCTACATCCTGGTAGGTCCCCCCAAACAGCACGCGGCAGGATTTTCCAGTGTGCAGCATTTACAGAGCTGAGATGTAAATGAAGCATGAATTTGGGTGTAGGGAGATCAGAGCTGCTCTTCCGTGGATGGAGCGGTGGGTGGGACAGGGACTATTAGCATATGGACCACAGGGGCTGGTGATGAACACACAGGATTAAACGTTTTTCAAAGAACCCCTTTTCTGTATACAATTGGAAAGCTTACTTCTGGAGGAGCTTTGATGAAGAAGTGCTGAGTTGTCTGAGCTGGCTCTCACTGGAGGTAGCCTGAAGTCTGATGCGTTTAAACTTTCAAGCACACCTCAGAACTGGCAGCTGGGTTCCTGGTAACCAGATAAAGATTTCTTTCTTCTTTCAGAAAGAGTGTCAGGAAACAGCCCCGATGTGAATAGCAGTTTTCCTTCAGCGAGGGGATTCTGGGTGATTTTTTTTCCTCCTGTCTTCTTCTTGGAGTCTTTCTCTAAGAAAGACTTTCTGCATCTACCATATTTCCTTAATGAATATGAATTATGGGGCCAAAAAGGAGAAGCTGCTCTGGGGGAAGGAGAAAGGTGATTCAGACTTCCGCCCAGGGGCTTTGGGGACTGTAGCTTGCTTTTGCTCCCTGCAGAGGAAAATGTATAGGGCTGGAGGATGCAGAGATGGCAGGACAGAGAGAGAGCTGCTCCTGGAAGGGGCAAAACAGTCTGAGCAGAACTTTCTGGGCAGATTGTGTGTGTGTGTGTGGGGGGCTGGCGTGGGAAGGGGGTAGAGCTTCCAATGCCAGGTTCTGGGGATACGACTCAATTAACATTAAAAGGAATCAGAGTGAGTTCCGATCAGTTTGTGTTCTGATCAAGTCTGATCCTTACACTATACTGAAGGAAATGTGATTATTAGGACCTTAGATGCCAATTAAAAAGAAAAAAAAAAAAGAACATTCAACACTGTCCCCGAAACTTCTGTTCTAGAAAACTCGCTTTCCCCTTGGAGGAGAATTGGATTCTATTCTAGATCTGTGTCTGGTTGCAGGCTTTATTTGCAAAATAACTCATTGGCTCTGGGATATAAGAATGACTCGATCACTGTCACTGTCTTCCCCGTTCATCATTGATTTGCTCGAGTGGGCCCCAGTAACATCTCCATATGTCCTGTCTCATGCTAGTAGAGCCCAAGGGCATCTGCTTGCTCCAGGAACATAAAGAGCCTCAATCCATTCGGAATGAGGTCTATAATTGTTACTGGCATTTGGCATATCAAATACAACATGGGAAGCTTGCCAGGCTCTGCCGTGCAGGTAGCATAGTCTTGTAGTCATCTCTAAGTCCAGCATTTATTGATGAACCGCACGGCCACCAGCGGCCGCGCGAGCCGGGCTGTGATAGGCTGGTCTGCTGGGTGGAGTTCTGACGAGATAGAAGTCCGGATGTGGAAAATGGAGGCCCTCATAGGGGTCGTCTGGCTTGTTGCAAGGCTCTGCTGGGGTGGCGGGCCAGGGCTAGAACCCCGCCATCCCTCCTGGGGGGCCTCGTGAGGAGCTGGGCACAGGGAGAGCCAGTAGCAGCTCTGCCCCCATGTCTCTGAGTCTCTGGACCGGCATACCTGAGCCGGATTTAAAAAAAAAACTGCTGCAGGGTGGAACTCGATGAGCCGGGCTGTGATAGACTGGTCTGCTCAGTGGAGTTCTGATGAGAGAGAAGTTCGGATGTGGAAAATGGAGGCCCTCATGGAGTGGAGTGGGGCGGGTCGTCTGGCTTGTTGCAAGGCTCTGCTGGGGTGGCGGGCCAGGGCTAGAACCTGCCATCCCCTCCCCGGGCGCCTCGTGACTCCAGCAGGACATATGACTCGATATGCAGTGCAAAACCTGAGGCACAGCACATTAACAAAATGAAGGATTGAAATTTCTGTGATCATTTTAGCAGAGGCAGAAAAAGCATTTCAGAAAATTCTGCTTTCATGATAAAAACTCTCAATGAATCAGGTATGAAAGGAATATATATCTCAACACAGTAAAGGTCGTAGCTGACCAGCTCCCTGCTAGCATCGTACTCAAAGGTGAAAAGCTGAAAGGTTTTCCTCTAATCCTGGGAACAAGACAGTGATACCTACTCTCGTCACTTCTATCCAACATAATTCTGAAAAATGCCACCAGAGCAATTCAGTCAAGAGAAACAGTCATCATTCAAATCCCAAAAGAAGTGAAGTGGTCTCTGTTTGAAGATATCACTCCATTTACAGGAATTTCTTAAGAGTCCACCAAAGTGAAGCAGTAGATGAATAAAAGCAAGCTGCAGGATATAAAATCAATATATAAAAACTAGTTGCATTTCTATTACTATCAGCAAACTAAATAAAAAGAAATAGATAAAATAATGATATGTATAATATCATCACAAAGAATAAAATATTAGGGAGTCAGTTTATCCAAGAAGGTTTATACATGAAAAAATTATAAAATATTGATGAACAAAATTGAGAAGACACAAATCAAAAAATATTTTGTGTCTATGGAGCAGAAGGTTTATGACTGTTAAAATGTCTGTACTGGGGCCGGAGCGATAGCCCAGTGGGTAGGGCGTTGCCTTGCACGCGACTGGCCCATGGCCCATGCCGCCCGGGTTCGATCCCCGGCATCCCATATGGTCCCCCCGAGCACCGCCAGGAGTAAGTCCTGAGCATCGCCGGGTGTGACCCAAAAAAGCAAAAAAAATAAATAAATAAAATGTCTGTACTGCCCAAAGTGATCTATGGATTCAGTGTAATTCCTATCAAAAAGCCCAATGGCTTTTACAAAAAACAAAACAAAACAACCCTGAATAGTCAAAGCAATCTTGAGAAGAACAAAGTTGAAGGCATCACACTTACTGATTTTAAATTATATTACAAAACTATGGTAGCCAAACCAATATGTTTTTGGCATAAATTAGACACATAAGGGGCTGGAGAGATAATGTAGTGAATAAGCTTTTCATTATCAAAGGTGAAAAGCTAAAAGGGTTTCCTCTGTTGATCCCTTAAAGGGATGGCTTGTACTTCTTAAAGGGATGACCAATATCCATATTATGGGGACATAAAAGAGTTGGAAAAGCAGTTGAGTTGTCAGTTGAGACTGGGTTCTCAGCCTGGCTGGCAGGAGTGAGTTGGAGGAGCTGAGAGCTGACAGGATAGAGAGTTAGAGGAGCAGAGAGAAGGGTTGACTGAGCTTGCCTAAGAGCAGAGCAAGGAAACAGTTGGAAGAAAGGCTTAAAGGGACTTCAAAGCTTCTGGACTGGTTCTGTATCTGATACTGTAAGTTAGTCAGCCACAACAGCTGTAAACTGACACTCCAATCCTGGAACAAGACAGTGATACCTTCTCTCGTCACACTCTATATGTGAGCATTCAGTTTTACCAATATCATTTATTAAAGAGACCATCTTCCCCCTTGCATGTGCCCAACCTGGGTTCGATCCCTGGTATCCCATATGGTCCCCTGAGCACCACAAGGGAGTAATTCCTGAGTGTAGAACCCCCTGGGCATAACTGGATATTACCCCAAGCTAAATCAAATAAACAAAAATAGACACATAGAAAAAATATAGACAGAGAGAATAAAGCATCCAGATACAAACCTATGTGTATATATGATCATTATTTTTGCCAGATGAGTAAAAACATATGGGGTGAGGTGGGGAGAGATAGAACAAAGCACTTATCTTGCATGGAGTCAATCCCGGTTGGAATCTGCAACACCATATATGGTCCCCTAAACACCACCCCTAAGCAACTCCTGAGCACAGAGCCAGAACTAGCCCTGAGCACCACCACAAGGTGTGTGTTATATAAGGGGAAAGATGGTCTCTTTAATAAATTATATTGGAAAAACTGGGTACTCACATGTAGAAGGATGAAACTACATGCATATACAAAAAATTCACTTGAAATGTGTTGAGGTTTAAATGAAAGGTTAAAACTGCCTGTAAAATTGACAACAATAAATAAAGGAAATATAGACAGTTCCAGGTTAGGGCAGCCTTGGGTTGTAGCTGATCGGGATTCATACCCAGCGTCACCTGGTCGCCCGAGCTCTGCAGGGCCCAAACAGCATTGCATCCCTGGGCCTTTGCATTAAACCTTGGTCTGATTGGCGGAGAATCCCTGGGGGGGGTCCAGAACTCATGAATACTGCTTGGGAAGCCACAGTCCACCAAATAAAAAATACAATTAAGGGGCTGGAGTGATGGTCCTGCGGGGAGGGACGTTTTCCTTGCATGTGACCGGACCCGGGTTCGATCCCCGGCATCCCATATGGTCCCCGAGCACCGCCAGGAGTAGTTCCTGAGTGCAGAGCCAGGAGTAACCCCTGAGTATTGCCGGGTGTGACCCAAAAAGCAAAAAAAAAAAAAGTTAAAAAAATACAATTAGGTTAAGAAATAAGTAAAACCTTGTCAGAGACTTTTTTGAACATGATGCTAAAACGCAGGAAACAAAAGCAAGCATAAACAAGTAAAACTACATCAACTCAAAAGTTTCCTTGTAGCAAAGGAAATAATCACCGCCAGGAAGGCGGGTATAGGAGAGGAGAAAATAAGTTTAAATCATGTATCTGAAATGAAGTTCATATAAAAAATTTAAGGAAGGCACACACTGGATAGAAACAGACAAAAACATCCTCAAGCCAAGAACAAATAGCCCAATTAAAAATATGGGCAAATATGGGACCAGTGAGAGGGGTAAGGGAAATGTTCTTTTTCATAAGTCTGCTTTAGCTCCTGGTTTGATCCCAGGTACTGCCAGAAGTGATCTCCTGGCACAGAGCCAGAACTGAGCATGAGCTCTGAGCCCCACCCAGGTGTGGTCCTCAGCCAAAACAAATACAGGCCAAAAAAGAACAATATGTGATCCGTGGTAATATTCATGCCTTGTGCCCATGAGAACTAGACTTGCTCCTTCGCACCAAAAAAGAAAGAAAAAATTGATGTAAATAAAGGAAAGGCAAATTATTTCAATATACATTTTTGAAAAATATCTATTAATACAATATATAAATATATATTAATCACTGTATCACTGTCTTCCCGTTCATCATCAATTTACTCGAGTGGGCACCAGTAACATCTCCATATGACCTGTCTCATGCAAGTAGAGCCCAAGGGCACCTGCTTGCTCCAGGAACATAAAGAGCCTCAAAATCTTTCCATCAGGTCATGGTAATGAGGTCTATAATTGTTACTGGTATCTGGCATATCAAATACGACACGGGTAGCTTGCCAGGCTCTGCCGTGCAGGTAGTAAATATATATTATATATAAATATATATTATATATTATTATATAATATATATTTATATAAATATAAATATATATTAATAGTCATAGGAATGGAACTGGAGAGATGGTGGTACAGTGGGCAGGGCACTTGCTTTGCACGCTGCCGACATGGTTTGATCCCGGCATCCCATTATGGTCCCCTGAATTACTGCCAGGAGTAATTCCTGAGTGCAGAGCCAGGAGTATAACCCCTCGAGCAGTGCCGGATGTGGCCCCCCAACAAACAAAAAATAGTCATAGGTATATATGAAAACATGATCCACATGGTTCATTAATAGGGAGACGTCCATCAGACTACAAAGAACACCTCTCAATGCTATTAGCTAGAAGATGGGTTTTAGAGAGCATGTGGGGGAAAAGGGGACAATCGTGGGTGTTGCTGGGCATTCCACAGGCTCAATTCCTATGGAAAACAGCATGGAGTTCCCTCAAGCTCATTAAGACTAGAATTACCAGTGGGTGCAGCTATTCCTCTTGTGGGTGCACCTCCGCTGAGGCTGCAGCAGTACCTTGAGGAGGCAATCACTCCTCCATTACCGCAGCATCGCTCTTGCGAAACATGGAGACGGACCAAGCCTGCAGCCTCTGCTGTGCAGGAGGAAGGTGTGATTTGCATGTGCAGCAGCTCGGCCTCGCAGAGAGAAAGAAAAAAAGGCTACCGCCGCCGAAAGGCACGCATGGACTCAGAGCGCTGAACGCGAAAATGAAAGAAACCAGGCAGAGAAAGATAAATATTGCCTGATTGCACGTCTAGGCGGGTTCTAAAAAGGTCACACTCAGTAGAGAGCAGAGTGGAGGTTGTCAGAGGCTGGCGGGAGGGGGAGCCAGAGAAGCTGAGGCTTAAAGGGGGTGTAACTTCAGTTATTAGAGGGGCACAGTTCAGAGAGCTGGTGCTCGCGATGTCATTAGAACCAGCCATTCTGTACTGGGCAGTTGAGTCACTACAAGAGTAGATCCTAGCCATTGGGTCCATAGGGACCTGGCTATGTGACAGGGCTCCCGGAGGCTGGGGTGGGGGCACTCCAGCTAGTGTGTGGAGTCATCCTCCACAACGTCAACTGAAGTCAACTGAAGTTCTTTGCTGTTGACACGGGATTGCATAAAGGCGCAGGGACATGCTCATTACTTTGTCAAAATACCAAGTGGCTGGCCTTCAATGTGTACTGTTTTCATTGGTCAATCTTAGTACAGTCCAGTGTGGGAGTGTGGCGTGGGAGGAAAATCTGCTGGGAGGGTCCTGTGGGCCGGAGGAGAGGCTGAGAAGCGGGGGGTGGGTTGGCAGGTTTCTCCAAAGGAAGTGGAAACCTCTGGTATTTAAGACTTAGCAGAGACCCTGAAAAGGTTCTGCTTTTTTTATGGATTTATTTATGGTTTTGGGGCCACGTCTGGTGCTGCCCAGGGCTGACTCCTCACTATTCACTCCTCGAAGGGTTTGAGATGCCAGGGATAGAACCCAGGTCAGCCACGTGCAAAGCAAGCACCTGCTGTCCTGTGGCCCTGCTGTCCCCGAGTTCTGCTCCTTAGCTGTGTCCCCAACTTCTCTGATTTCACAGGACTGCAGGTGGCCGTCACATGGCAAATAAATGGGAACTGTCTGGCTTCCCACAAAGAACTGACAGTGTCTTGGTGTCAGCGGTGAAGCCACCCAGACCGGCAGAAATGGAGGGGAAGACGTGGTCGTGGCCTTGCAAGTTCAGAGGGCAAAAGGGGTGCTTATGTATTTCTCCTGGCGAGCAGAGCCAGTCAAAAGGGGGGAGCGGGTTCTGCATGCTCAGTGGACTGGTAGCCCCAGTGCACCGGGGACGGCAGGAACCCCACAGATGACTAGTCACCAATACTGACTAGTCACCCCCTCTCTGATGCTCTGGCACAGGCTGGTCCATCTGGGTTGCAGCTGCTGAGGGTGAAATGGGGGGTTAGAAAGACACAAGGGATGGCCCAGCCCTCCCCTTGTCCCTGGGCTCTCTTCCGCCTTTATAGCAACTCCCACAAGACTGAAGGTTCCAGAACCTGCAAATAGGACCACGGCATCGTTTGGAGGCGTCCCAGCTGCCTCACACTTGAATCTCTCACTCCAATGGGGCACAGGTTGGTGATGGTACACGGAGGGGTCTTAGACTGCATCTTGAGATGCATCTTGAGGCATCAGACGGGAGCTAAGAGGGGGATGGATCACCAGCAAAGGCCCCAGTAGCATTTGGTAATATTTTCTGAAGCCAACATTGAGAGTGTGGAATAATGGAAACATCACAGAAATGCATGGTAAAGGGCGCGGCTGATTCTCGGAGCCCCGGCTTCTCCCGCTGTGGATGCCGGTTCTTTCCCCCGTCTCTGCTTTGTGCTTTTGTCTGGAAGATGATAGCCACTCTGGTTTAATAACCCAGCGATGTGCCGGGAGACAGATTGAGGCTGCTTATGGAAACGAGGCCCGTGCATGCTTTCTCAAGGACCGTTGTCACAGAATATTTTTCTGATTATTATTTTGCTGTTGTTTTTCTCTCTTTTAAGTAATTGTACGAACACCCCCTCGTCTTCCCTGGCTTTATTGATTTTCCACAATGGTAGGACGCAAGGGTGACTATAAAGTAACGCGATGACTGATTATCTTAGCATATACTCAACCAGATCTTAGAGAGTGAAATGAATTTTGTGACCTTCAGAGGCATTTTCCTGATCGGCTAAAGCTTTCCTGCACACAGGCTCTCAGAAAACACAGGCTTTGCACTTTTCTTCGAGCATGGCCCCTGCTATCTAGACAGCCCTCAAGGCAAGAAATTGTCGTCTGGGTGCAGAATGGATTGATTTTACAGAACGCCTCCCCGGCTCCTCCCCTCTCCTCTGTCGTTGGTGCAGCCGCATGATGACCACCCAGGAACTGCGTCTACGCTCTGTCCTGGTGCTTACACTCCTCAGCTGTGGGGTCTCACCAGGGTCACTCTCACTTCATGTGCGGTCCCTTACAGAGGTGGGTGCTGGGCTGACAGCCCCTTGGCTGCAGTGCTCTGGTGCATTCTGGTCCTAGTTCTTCCCAGGGCTCCTTGAGGTGTTCACACATGTGCTCGTGGGTGGAGGTGGGGTCACACATGTTAGTTTCAGTGATGGCACACAGCTAGCTGTGTTTGGAGACCACCCTGTGTGGTAGTCTCAGAGGTCCCAGGCGCCAGAGCCATGGGATCATGCTTGAAGCATGTTGGTGGGGCTTCAACCTGTGACCTCATAAAGCAGAACCTTTGCCTTTGAGCCATGCCCTGTACCCCACCCCTGAAATTCTTAAGTTTTCAAACAGCCTAAATGTGGATCAATAGGTGATGAGTTTGTTTGTTTGTGAATTCTAAACAGAGCGTGATTATGGAACAGTGTTTTTTTTGTGTGTGTTTTTTTGTTGTTGTTGTCTTTGGGCCACACCTGGTGGTGCTCAGGGTTTACTCCTGGCTCCACGCTCAGGAATCACTCTTGGTGGGCCTTAGAGGACCATCATGGATGCCAGGGGATCGAACCCGGGTCGTGTGCACACGTGTGTGTGTGAGTGCGCTGCGCACATGCACACATCCAAGCGCAGAGAAAGCAGATGTCTTCCCACCCCTACACACTGCCCCTGGGGTCCCCAATGCCTGGCACATGCCTGGCAGGTTACTGAGCCCTCTGTTCTCTGAAAGAGTAAACAAACCCTGTCTTGGGGACCAGGCCTCACTGCTGCTCCTTGCCACAGTGCCAGGGTGGCCCTTGCTCAGAACCCAGAGACAGTCTCTGTCACGTTCCACAATGGCAGAGCAAGTTTCTGATGCAAATGAGGACACGGGCACTTCCAAATATGGGGGAGCCTGGAGCACTCAGGG
>JAJIBD010015836.1:0-51878 GCA_021461705.1 Cryptotis parvus | reverse complement strand
CAGTGGATATCATGGTCCAACGTTTGAAAATACACATTTCAGAGATCTGGGGATGTAGCTTAGTGCCAGCAGAGTATAGGCCCAAGACTGTGAACCTGAACCCCCTCCCCCCCCACACCACCACTATCACGTGCAGTAAATGATACCGGCTCCACAACTAAATGAATGAGCACTCTGAGTAAGTACGTGATCCCAAGGAGCATGACAACCGAGTGTGTGTGCACAGCTAGCCAATGAGTATGGCCCTGGTCTTTGCAAAAATAGCAGCAACAGGAACTGTGGATTTTTTCACTAAGTACAAAGTTGTGTAGGTTTTCAATTGAGTGTAATAGTGCTTGAAAGTGGCCTTACCCTGTTGCTGAGCACCGCCGCCCCACCCCTTTCATAGTGCCATGACGCATGTTATATGGGTCTTGTGCTATTGCCAGCTTCCGGACTTGTCTGGGAATCTAGCCAAAGCAAGCTGGCCTCTCCTCTACACGGCCGCCCATTCCTTAGGGTATGTTCAGAGGAAGGGAAGGAGAAATAGCGGCTAGCATTTTTCCTTTTGCGCAGGTTGTTTTTTATTATGCTTCTAATTTGGGAGGGACGATACTGCAGCCATGTGGTTCCCTCCTGATCCAGTTAAAATAGAGGAAAACATTGAAAAACTGGAGCCTACCCAAACCCTGTAGCTGGAGATGCATACTTTTTATGTGTTTATTTTAGGTTTTGGAGCCACATCTCAGGAGATGTTCCTCTACTTGGTGTTCGGGGGTTGCTCCAGGCAGTGCTTGGGAACCATGAGTTGCTGGAGATCAAACCTTGGGTTCTGCATGCAAAGCATACACTCAAGCTATTTAAGCTTTGAGGATGCCTGTTGAAAGTGTTTGCTTACTCAAAAGAATGTGTCCTATATTCTACTTGAATGTAGAGGCTCTCACAGCCAAGCCTCTTCCTAAATTGATGTGAAAACAAGAAGGCAGTTCTCCGAGACAGTCTGGGCCAGAATGGAGATCCTAGATTGGCTGGCTCATCAAACACACTGAAATATTGCCTACACTTTCACTCGCCTACTATCTTTCCTCCTTACATTTCCTTGAAGATGCAAACATTCCAATATTTGGCCTGGTCTTGCAGATTCTTTTCCATTTTGACCATCTCCTTTCTTCATAGACTGGAATTTTCAGGATTCTTGCTAACAGCCGGCTAGTGAACTGGCCTTTAGAATGTCTAAACTTGCCCTTACACTTCGAGGATCGACCAGTGCTAGAATCTGAGTTTATTCATTCATTCATTCATTTGTTCGTTCGTTTGTTCGTTCATTTGTTCGTTTTTTCGTTCATTCGTTCATTCATTCATTCATTCATCATTCATTAATTCATCCACTCAATTAATTTTATTATAACAATTATAGACCTCATTTCCATGACCTGATGAAATGGTTTGAGGCTCTTTATGTTCCTGGAGCAGGCTGATGTCCTTGGGCTATCTCACCTGTGATAGGATGTATTGAGATATTACTGGTGCCCGCTCGAGCAAATCGATGATATACGGGAAGACAGTGATACAGTGATACAGTGATACCACCATGAGATAAACAATTACAAAACTGGGCCGGAGCGATAGTCCAGTGAGTAGGGCGTTTGCCTTGCACACGGTCTTTCACACCGCCGGCCTGTGCCGGCTCAGGTTCGATCCCTGGCATCCCATATGGTCCCCCAAGCACTGCCAGGAGTGATTCCTGAGTGCAGAGCCAGGAGTAACCCCTGAGCATTGCTGGGTGTGACCCAAAAAAGCAAAAAAAAAAAAAAACTACAAAACTGTTCATTATTAGTTTCAGTCATACAGTGTCCCAGCACCCATCCCCTCCACCAGCGCACATTTCCCAGCACCAGTGTTATCTGAGCCCTTCCCCCTCCCCCCCTGCCTGCCTCTATGGCAGGCACCTTGCCTCTTCTCTCTCTCTCTCTCTCTCTCTCTCTCTCTCTCTCTCTTTATCTCTTGCTCTTGTTCTCGCTCTCTCCTTCTCTTACACAATGTAACTTGCAATACATATATTTAGGAGTTACTGCGTATATCCCTTGCCTACATTCAATGCTCAGTTCTAGGCTAGGATGTAATTACCATTTCCAACAATTATTAGCACATTGTCTTACCTGACCTCTGACTCCCACACACTTGTGGTAGATTCCACCCACTGACAAGACCTCCTGTAGGATCTGAGTTTAATCTCTAGTCAGTTCTTTAGTCTCTTTAGCTATAGTCTAGTTCTTGTTACAAGTCAGGATTTCACAAATTTGCCATGATTTCACTATTAATTGACAAATAATAAAGCCATGGAAGCAAATTAAAATTCTGAAATTATCTTTGGACAGAAAGAATATCAAGGGCTATGGCCCAAAAGCATATTTCTTTGTCTAAAAAGGGGCATCATTTTGGGGCCCAATTTGGTAAAGGCTCATATTTTCTCTGTAAGATGCTTAAATTTGGGTAGTTGGCCACACAGCAAGAATTTCTCGCTGTGAAAATTGGATGACAGATTCAGAATATCCCTGGTCACCCAAGGCCCTTCTTCCTGGAAAGTTCTGCAGTGGAAGCATGTGCTGTCATCTGCCTTCTGCACATCAGAGAAGACGCCATCTCTCTATTCACCTGCCTTCATGCTTCTCATTACCTTTTATTTTGTTTTATGGCTTTATCTTTCTTTTAGAAAACTTGTAGGCTGGAAGGGTGGGCAGAAGCCTGCCACTCAGTTCCTTGGTTGAGAAATGCAAATCAGGGTAAAGGCTTAGAGCCACGAATCACTGATGCATTCTTCCTCACTGTCAGGACATTGGCAGGCGGAGGGTCTCAGCTCTCTGCCAAGGACTGCAGAGAAATGCCAGTATATCCAAACAATAAAACAGGCACCAGTCTCCTCTTCAAATGTATTTTCTTCCTGTGCTGACAATGCAGGTGTAGTATTAAGACGTCACTTTTTTATTTTTGCTAGTTTTTGTCTGCTCTTCCTTGATTATAATTGAAGGGAACAATGATATCAGAAACATTTTTATTTCTGATTTTTTCCTAATGGTGTCTGGGGATCAAACCCAGAGCCGCCGCCTTCTTCTTTTTTTTTCTTTTTGGGTCATACCCAGCAATGTTAATGGGTTACTCCTGGTGATGCTCAGGGAGACCATATGGGATGCTGGGGATCGAACCCGGGCCGGGTTGACTGCTGCAAGGCAAATGCCCTACCCGCTGAATTATTGCTCCAGCCCCTAAACCCAGAGCCTTCTACATGCCAGACATGTGCTGTATCACAAAAGCCATATTCCCAGCCCAAACTTTGTTGTGGAGAGACTTTCTGAGGTGGTGAATTTCTCCTTGGAGAGTGAGGCTAACAGGAATCTAATGTGAGGTCATTTAGCCTCTGTCACTTAGTCACCCAACTTAGTTGTTATGTCGCTATTTCAACATCTGTGGAATACATACAGTAACATCTACCTCAGAGTTTTCTTGGTGAGGAAGAAATGGTGTAACACATGAAGGGTCTAGCTCCATTCAACTTCCAGTTTAAAGCCATAGGATGATCTGAAAATGAGTCTGCTTTCTGGGCTTATCATTGGGAAGGCCAAATGGTAGGTAATCAGAAATGCTGGACAGGCTTGGCACCTAACCCTCACAGTCAAGTTCTGACCCAGACAATGTCTGTATATGGCTTTGGACAGATCCTACTTGAGTCATTCTATAAATGGAGTTCATCCCTGCTGTGGTCTACCTCACAGAGATGATTTGTTGACAGACATTTAGTGAGCATTGACTGGGACCAGGCATTGGGAGTGCAGTGGCAAATAAGATGGATAAGAGAGAGTCCTCCCCTCCTGAGTAGGTGGCCTATTGGAGACCACTGGAACGATACACAGAGATCAAGGGAGACTGGGTTCCCCGTGAGAGCCTTTGGAGTTTTGGTGGGAAGGAATGAGGCAGCTAATTCATAAGGGTCAACACTGCCATTCAGCATTGTGATCATGGATGACCAGACACAGTGTTGGGAAGCACCAGAGCCCAGTGGAAATGAGCTCATCTCTGCCTTCCAGGGCCAGGAGTCCTGAAATAGAATCTGGGGTGCAACTGGGCCAGGTTTGGAGGCTATGCTATGGGAGTATAAGGAAGGGATGCATGATCCAGTGATACGGGAGTCAGAACTCTGGAGGTGGCATGGGAAGGTGACCCCTAAACTGAGTCCTATAAGATGAGTGGACTCTACAGATGGAGCAATGAGAGAAGCAGGCAACAATTACCAGAGATGAGAGAGAACATGAGCAGGCTTGGGTGGGGAAATAGCTGAGCGGTTAATAGGCGAAGCTTCCTCAGAGTTTCCTAAGCGATAGCAGAGGAGGTGGTTCAGAAGGGAAGTAACGTGGGGTGATAAGCCAGAGTGTGATTCCTCC
This sequence comes from Cryptotis parvus, assembly GCA_021461705.1. Taxonomy (NCBI): domain Eukaryota; kingdom Metazoa; phylum Chordata; class Mammalia; order Eulipotyphla; family Soricidae; genus Cryptotis; species Cryptotis parvus. The sequence goes on along the minus strand of JAJIBD010015836.1, from coordinate 47,463 downwards.
TTGTAGGGTACATAGAGTGACTGGTGGTCTCAGTGGTCTTAAGACTCACGGATCGGGGCCAGAGCAATAGTGCAGTGGGTAGGACATTTGCCTTGCATGCGGACAAGCCAGGTTTGACTGCCAGCATCCCTATGGTCCCCAGAGCACTGCCAGGAGTGATTCCTGAGTGCGAGCCAGGAGTAACCCCTGAGCCTCATCTATGTGATCTTAAAAAGATTTAAAAAAATAAACTCATAGATCTGGTTCAGCTTCCTAAATGTGCTTTGCACTGAGCCCCTTTCTGAATTTCTCTTCTTTCCTTTTTTTTTTTTTTTTTTTTTGCATTTTGGTCACACCTGGCATTGCTAAGGGGTTACTCCTGGCTCTGCACTCAGGAATTACTCCTGGCGGTGCTCAGGGGACCATATGGGATGCCAGGGATCGAACCAGGACCCGGCTGCATGCAAGGCAAACACCTTACCCGCTGGACTATCGCTCCAGCCCCTACACTCTGAATTTCACATGAACAGAAACAGACTAGGTTTCCTGCGGTTTGTTTTTAGGGCCTGCCATACCACAAGACCACCATACTTTGGAGAAGGAGATCGAGTTGATTATCATTTTATCTCTCAAGAAGTTTTTGACGAAATGCGGAGCATGGTAAGAATACTCTCCCTTACATTACACAAGAAGTGCATATTCTCTGGGAGAAACATTTGGGATAAGCCTCTTGGTATATGATTGGTTACATGGTGTTTAATTCTATGATCTTGTAGAAAATACTATTTCCAATAAAACTGAGTAAGTAGATTCTTTAGGAAAAAGGATAACAAGGACTACAGGAAGCTCTTGTGACTGGTGTGCAGTGGGTGCGACTATTATCAATCAGATTTCATTCAGGATGGGCAGATCTTGTGGGCTTGCTGCAGTGCATGAGGCTTTGCATTGAACATTCCCAGGGTTAGTGTGCTCTGTCCAGAGTCCGTCCTGTTTGCTGTAAGGGGCACTGGATGAGGATGATGACCCTCAGCACCATTTCTCCATACTATCTCCCATAGTGTTGGCTTATCCTGTATATAACATGGCAACGACCTTCCTCAGGACTAACCTTTAGTTCTGAGTGCTAACAAACTGACTCAACCATTTGAGAGGTCCCCCGCCCAACTATCACTATCAAAGGCAATTGCCATGGATCTTTCTTGGAAGAAGAATCATAGTTTCTTGGAAGTTTGTGTCCTTCTGATATGAGAACATCTGCCTTGCATTAGGCTACTTCAGAGACACTGTAGGCAATCTTTCTCCTTCCCCCATTTTCCCTGAATTCCTGATAGTGTTTCACAGCATCCTGCGTCTGAATTCATTTTGTTAAGTTCTGTTTGGTCTTTTGTGACAAAGGGATTGCTCCCAACCCGAGTACCTTTATCTGTCAAAATCATAGACAAAGGTCCATGGGCATCCACCCATCACTTCAGTTTAGCTGGAATATTTCCCAACCACATTGCTATAATTCTGTCAGCCATGGATTGTCTCTGTTCCATAGGCTTTTATTTTGTTTACATGATAAATATTTTCAACATAAAATTCTTAACCACTTTCCTCCTCCCCAAAAGCTACTGAAGGCCAAACCTAGGGATGAGTTTGTTTCTTAACCCTAGTTCTGTACTCAGGGGTCACTCATGGCAGGCTTGGAGAACCATATGCAGTGCTGGTGATGGATCCCCGGTTGACCATTTTCAAGACAGCACCTTACCTGATGATCTATCTTCAGGCCTCTTTTTTTGTTTTGTTTTGGGGGCCAACATGGCTGTGCTCAGGTTCTGCACTCAGGGATCACTCCTGACTGGGCTCAGGGCACCATATGGAATGGTGGAGGTCAAACTTGGGTCTGCCATAGGCAGGACAAGCACCCTACCTGCTATACTGTCTCTTCAGCTATGTTTTCTATCTCAAAGCATGTGGAACTCACAGACTTTTCCATTTTTATGGATTAAGCTTTGGATGATCAACTATACACCTGATTCATGACTTCTCTTGCATCTACAGAAAAACCCAAGTGAGAAAACTTTCTGACCCTTGGGAAACTTCTTTATCTTTTTCAACAGAAACAATTTAAAACTCTGTATAGTTTCCAATCTTAGAGTCTGTTATTTGGCAATGCAATGCACCAAGTGTACTCTGGAGCTCTGTATTTTTCAAAACCTTCATAGAGATTTGAAGTTATCTTGAAATTAGTAAGATTTCTCTAAAGGAATCTTTGCATTGAAAATCAACTAGTTCTCAAAATTTATTTTAAGTTCTCTTGCCAGCATCTGAGGCATTTTCCCCTGGTTAAATACAACTGTTCTTAGTACCCCAGATGGCCCCTAATGTTCCATACCTTCTTGGATCTGTCAGTAAGCCAGCCTGTCTGGTTCAATTTTGAGTCTAGGGAAATCACTGTACTTATATGCTATATTTAGTCATAAAATTTTACTCTCTCTACAGAAATCCTCATGTGTCTGTGAAGTGCTGATTTTTACTGCTTCCGTTAATATATATCATTTCAATATAATGTCATGCTTCTTTTTGAGTTTTGCTTCTAATTTCCACTCCTTTGCAGTGAGCTGGGCCTGTTTTATGAAGAGCTTTCAGGAACTCACACTGCGTGTCAGCCTTACCAATTATACCTCCTCACTGTGCTATACACAGCATCCCACCCATAGAACACCCACCTGAATATCCTGTTGTCCACCATCTCTGCATCCCCTCAAGTTACACATCCTCCCTTGACAGAGAACCTGACATGCCCACCCGGGTATATGTACTTTGGGCAGTCACACCTACAACTCTGACATGTACCCTAGAGCCCTCATCCTTCCATTTTCCCCCTTCCAACTCACAGTTCACTCCCCCCCAATAACCATAGACTCATATGCCCTTTCTGGAACAGCATATACACCATCACCTGCAGACACTCTTCTTTTCTGTAGAAACACTACCCTCACATCTGTATGTTCCCCTAAATAGTAAGAGACCTACAGTCAGAAAAAGAAGAGAAAGCTGGGGAACTATTTTATTTCATACTTTATTATTTTTTAAATTTTATTTGGTGGGGGTACACCACACACTGCTCAGAGCTTTTACTCAGCAGTTCTAAGGGCTTACTCCTGGCTCTGAACTCCAAAATCACTTCTGGAATTGCTCAGCGAATCATGTGCAGTAACGGGATAGAACTGAGGTCAGACTCATGTAAGATCAGTACCATAACCTGTGTACTATCTCTTTTTCACATTAATTTCATATTTGAAAAATAAAGTGTTTTAATGAGAACTATTTTCTTAGCACAGTTATGGTATACATTTTCTCCCAGTACCTACCCAGAAAGTGTTTTGTACAAGCTTATGGGGAGACCCTTGTTCATACAAATAATGAGATTTGGAGCATATGTCTGAAAAGTGATTTGACTATCCATTTTGAACAGTGTGGTTAGAGTGAATAAATTAAAGTGAGTAGCCGCTAGAAGATTCAGATAGTCACTCTCCATCTATCTGTGTATCCATGTATGTGTCTACTTACCTACCCACCCATGTAACTACAGATCTATCCGCCCACCCACTTACTTAGGTATATGTATATAGATGTGAGCAAATAAAAAAGAGGCCTCCATGTTTGCTCTACACAGTATAGAAGACATGAAGTTGAGGAAATAAAATGTGAAGCATATTTACTGTTGGGTTTTTAACCAAAAAACATAACTTTGATTATGGTTAAAATCAAAAGGTAAAAGAGAATATGAACTTTCTTCATCACCACAGCAGATACATCCTCCAGAGACACTCTGTACTCTCAAGAGATACCCTAGCCCCCTGAATCTCTGTCCCCCAACGCCTGGCAGTTTACCATCTCCTCAGAATATCTGAGAGCAGGAGGTACTGGCTAGACCACTGGTCTTCTAAGTGTGGTTGTTTTGAAGGACACTGCTGTTACTTCCTGACACTTCCCCTGGGAACAAACATCTTATTTCAAAATCATGTCTGTGGGGAGAGAGACAACAGCATTGCCATATTTTTTGCTACCAATCTCTCAGTTTAGATTACAACCTGGTGGTTTAGTACATGTAATTTTGTGACCCCCCCACCCTCAAAGTCATAATTTTGAAAGATATGTTTTGGTCTGTGTTTTCTATTTACATGTTCAATTGTTGACTAGTCAGAATGTCACCAACACTGGCTAACCAGAGTATAAGTGTTTATACATCTCAGAGATACAGTATTCCCACTCTGTGCCCACACCAGAGTGCCACTTGCCCTGCACCGCTCTACATGGCCTGGCATTGTTTTTTCGCTTTGCTTTGTTTCATGTTTTGCCAGGGAATTTCAGCACAACTGGGATGCTCGAATGCAGAACAAAGTATCCATACTTCACAATGACTGGAGTCCTCAGTTTTATTGTATTGCATTTGGGACAATTCAGGGAGAAAGCAGCATTTGTGAGACAGACAGATCAGCCCAGTATCTGGGGCTGTTTTCGTGGCTGTGTTGCAGGCTGCCAAGTTGTCTGTGTGTCCTTGTAATGCACAGCCCTGGGCTTATCAGGCAATGCAAGACTTTGGAGACTGGATGCTTTTTTCTGGACTATGGGGTAGCTGGCAGATCTGAGGGGCCTTGAGGCAAAAGGGTGAGCCATTCGTTTTGCTCTCTTGATAATGAAGGTTTATGGTGCAGTTTTGGCAGGTAAACAAATAAAACGGTCTTTTCTACTAGAAGCTTCAGTGCCTTCCTCCAGGGCCCTTGTCAGCAGCTTCTCTCTGGAAGCCAACTTTTTTGGCCAGAATTCTGACTAAATTCCTCCATCACAATTGGACTTAATTTCAATAAACCAATGCCATTCTTTTTAAATTGCTAATTATTTGTGTCTATTGGGATGGTATAGAAGTAAGGTTTCCCACCATCTGCACTTTTATTTTCATAGCAGCACTATTCACAGTAGCCAGAATCTGAAAACAACCAGAGTGCCCGAGAACAGATGACTCAATAAAGAAACTTTGGTACATCTACACAATGGAATACTATGCAGCTGATAGGAAAAACAAAGTTATGAAATTTGCCTATAAATGGATGGAAAAGGAAATGATCATGTTGAGTGAAATTAGCCAGAACAAAAAGGACAGAAATAGAATGACTGCATTTATTTGCAAGATATATATATGTATATATATATATAGACATATACACACATACATATATATGTATATATATTTTCATATATATGTATATAGACATATACACACATAGATAGATATATAGATAGATAGATAGATATATATATATATAGATATATAGTATGATACCAATATCCCAATATCCAAGGCCAGGACAAAACATGGATTAGGAGGTCTTGTCAATAGGTGGAATCAACTGCCAGTGTGTGGGAGTCAGAGGTTAGGTAAGACAGAGAAGAAAACGGTGTGCTAATAATTGTTGAAAATGATTTGTGGGGCCGGAGCGATAGCCCAGCAGGTAGCGCGTTTGCCTTCTGCACGCGGCCGCCCTGTGCCAGCCCGGGTTCAATCCCCGGCATCCCATATGGTCCCCCGAGCACCGCCAGGAGTAATTCCTGAGTGCAGAGCCAGGAGTAACCCCTGAGCATCGCCAGGGTGTGACCCAAAAAAGCCAAAAAAAAATGATAATACCAGCCTTGAACTGAGCATTGAATATAGACAAAGGGATACACATGATAACCTCTAAATGTATGTATTGCAAGCCACAATGTGTAAGAGAAGGAAGAGAGAGAGGAAAGAGAAAGAGAGAAAAGAGATAAAAGAACCTGCCATAGAGGCAGGCTAGGGAGGGGAGAGGGAATTGGGGACATTGGTGGTGAGAAACGGTACTGGTGGAGGGATGGGTACTGGAACACTATATGACCAAAACTCAAACATGAACATCTTTGTAATTTTATATCTCACAGTGGTATAATAAAATATTATAAAAATAAAATTTTTAAAAAAAGAAGTAAGGTTTCCAATAAGTTCTATCATCATAGCAACTGTTATGTGAAAATCTTTGTACTTCTCAAATTTCAGGGAAATTCATTCTAACATTTAATTATGGGAACCACAATTATGGATTAAATAGGGACACGGTAGAAGGCATCGCAAGAGATGGCCTGGCAAGTTGTATCCATATGGAAATAGAGGCAAGTTGTTCTTATTCCGTTATTTAATTTTTAATGTGCATGAATATGGTGTGTTGAGTGGGTGGGTTGGTGGGGAACTGAATGAAAGCTCCTACATGTAGTAGCACCCTCCTTGACCCTACGAGGACATAGGGAAGTGTGAGATTTCAAGTCTATACTCAGTATGCATAAGACAAGACTCCTGGAAATTATGATGATAGAAATTAGATAACAAGAAATACTCTAGTACAGGTGCCCAAACCCTGGATTTGTTGTCTAAATTACTCCCTTGCTAAGTGATCTGGTTTGGGTCTAGATCATGATCTTTGATTTTTATAGGGCAGGAAAGTTACCTCTCAGAACAGAGCACCATTGGACAGTTGATCTTGGCCCTTTATTCTCTGCCTGAGATGAGTGGGCTGGACTCTGCTGGCGCTCTGCTTGCTCACTGGTTATAGTATTTTCATACATCAGGCAGCATAGACTTGCAGAATCCTAATGCATTTTCTTTCTTCCCCATTATCTCATCTCCCTGACCAACTTCCCTGCTGCCCAAACAGTGATCTGTGATTAGATTCTCTAGAAGATTCTTAAAAATTAAGATAGAAAACACAAGACCAGAGAGATAGTATAGCAGGTTAAAGCACTTGTCTTGCATGCAACCATCTGGGTTTGATCCCTGGTACATCATTTGGTCTCCTGAGCCTCACCAAGAGTGATTCTTCAGCACAGAGCTAGGACAAAGTCCTGGGCAAAGCCGAGCGTGGCCCAAAATCAAACAAAAAATGGACTCACAAGCATGAACGTGCACTTCTTGGTTGGAAAAAAATAGTCGCTGTAGAAAATACTTGAAATATTCCAAAGCAGTTCAGTTTTATAGTCTGAGTAATGTAACGTTTATAGTCATGCTGAGTTGAGGCACACACGTGATGTGTTTGGTTTCTCCGGAGGTTTTGCTTTTCCTGCTGGGACACTGGCACGCCTCTTCTGTTGTGTGTTCCCTGGGAAGTGCACTCTTTGTTGGGGTGCTCGGATACACATGGGTGCAGTACCAGAAGTCACACGGGGGTGTCAGGAAATCATACAGAAGAGTTGCTGGGCTCAAATGACAGACCTGTGAGGATGACCCTTGAGGTTTGGACTTGTAATCAAAGTTTTTTTTTTTTGGTTTTGGGTCACACTTGGTTGTACTTGGAGCTTATTCTGGTTCTCTCCTGGTGGGTTTGGGGGACCATACGGAATGCTGGGGATCAAACCCAGGTTGGTCACATGCAGGCTAGTACCCTATCACTTTACTATTGCTCTGGCCTCCATGTAACCATAGGATTTTAAGGCAGTTGCTATTCATCCAGACCCCAAATTACTTTTTAGTACCAAAATGCAGTACTGCTGGGGGGCATGCTTACTTATATCTAGTACCTGGTTTTTGTTTTTGTATTTTTTTTTTGCTTATTGATTTTAAAAGGAAATTGAAAATAACCAGGTAAAATTCTGATATTACAGTTAATATTTAATGAACAGAGAAGTTTGAGATCTTAATAGGAAAATGGTTAATTAGATAAATTCTTTGATACAGCTTTATTGTACCTAAGTGGTTATGTGTCTTCAAATCATGTCTCAATTTTTGTGTCTATTTCTCATATTTTATCTTTTTGATGCATAGGGGTAAGAAGTTTGAAATGCTCCTATTTTGAACCTCGTTATATTCTGGTGGTACCCATGAACAAGACAAAATACGAGGGATACTTGAGGAGAAAGGGATTATTCAGTCGCACAGAGATTGACTTTGCTGTCTCCAGAGTGGACCTTTATATTCAAATTAATCAGAAGTTACCAGGATATTTTGATGCTGTGATCAATGCAGGTAACTTTCAGCAATTTCAACAGTTTCACCTCTGAAGTATAGAGTCACTGGGGAGAAATACAAAGCATCTGCTCAGTGATGGCAGGACATGGTTTCTTATGGTTGTCTGACTGTGGACCTTCGTTGACTATGCACCGAGGGCTACCCTGATTTCTCACACCTCCTCTCAGACTTATCCACACGTGCATACCCATGCCCATGACTGTACTGAGGGTTACCCTGATTTCTCACACCTCCTCTCAGTCTTATCCACATGCCCATACCCCCAACTTTGGAACCAGCAGTAGCACATCAAATCCTTCTCAGGTTTCAATTCAGTGCTTTCCTCTCTGGCTACAAGAAAATATTTTCTTTGTAGGGTTCAGGCGATTAGACTAGGCTCACCTGGTCAAGCTCCCTGTTGATTAGTCAAAACTCAATTGCTAAGTATCTTGAGGTTCATCTGCAAAACAACCCTTTGCTATATATCATCATCATAGGAATGTATTAGCTCTAGCTCTCCACTTTCATGGATTCTGTCCAACTTTAAAGGATGCAGTGATGTTACAGAAGTGTCCTGGGACTTCAAAACCTGCCCACTACAATATTATTAAATATATAGAAAGTCCTTGCTAGGTCAGAGAAATTGTACCTCAGGTACAATTGTACTCAGAGTACATTACATGAGGTTGCACATGGTTGATCCAGGTTCAATCCCTAGCACCACATAGGGTCCCCTGAGCACTACCAGGAGCAATCCTTACTCACAGCCAGGTATGGCCCAATACCCCACTCCTCCAAAAAGAGTCATAACCAGCACCAGTTATATAATAGCCCTGTTTGGATTGAAATGCTCTATGTAAAAACACGCTCTGCCTTCACTGTAGATGATCTGGACGTCGCCTACCAAAACCTGAGTAAGCTCATCAGAGAATATCTCGGATTGTCTGAGCGCTCCTCTTTGACTTTGGCTCCAACAGGTACTTTGCTCTACCTTATATCATTTTTATTTCTCTCAGGGTAAAGAAAACAAATCTCATGCATCTGTGCATAGCTATTACTTAGGTATCTGTCAGCCAGGCTAATGCTGCTTCTAAATCTCTAATCCCTGTGCTTCCTTGGGGACTATGGGTCCCAGGGAAGGAGCTGACTCAGTCCTCTGGAGCAGAGCTGCTGCCGTCTCAGTGACCTTAAGGGATTTGGAGGCTTCCCTTTAGGGACATGTTGGGCAGTACCTTGGAGGTTCAGGGTAGAGAAAGGTCAGCCTCGTGATTCGAACTCGAGGTTTAAGATGGTAGGTCCCTGGAGATGGCCAGGCTAGTGTCTGCCTGGAAGGTTTGGCTTTAATGTTTTTTTCTGCCTAAACAATTTCCCCTCTCTTCTTCACTGGTCTTCAGAACATTGGCCTGTGGGACGTAGTTGACAGAGGCTGGTCAGACACTGACCATCTGGTCCCAGGGCTCCCATGGCAAGACTAGCTGCCTCTCTGTTCTGAACTGCAGCTTTCCAGCCTGTTCTACAGAATTCTTGTTTGCCACCTGCCTTCCTTGCATGCAGGAGACATGCAAGTTTGTCTCTTCAAAGCCTGGGAACATGAGAGTCCTAACTCAGAATTTGGGGCCATGAGTATTTCCAGATATCTTTAAAATCTCTCCCTCCCATCTACTTCATATGCAGGGAGATGGCTACCCTAAACAAAGCATGGGCAGGGGTGTGTGGAAGTTGAGATGTAAAATGGTAGCTAGAGCTATGACAGAAAACAATAAGGTGGTTAACAAAAAATGGTGGCCCTAACAAAGCATTAAAATGGGGCAGTGGAGCCATAATACAGCAGATAAAACACTTGCCTTGCATACCACTGACCCAGGTTCAGTCCTCAGCATCCAATACAGTCTCCTGAGACTGCCAGGTGTGATCCCTGAGCATAGAGCCAGGATTAAGCCCTTAAGCTTTGCTGCGTGTGACCCAAAGTCCAAAAAATTTTTTTTTAATTGTGCTATAGAGGTAGAATAACGGTTAAGGGCCTTGTCGTACATGCAACCAATCTGGGTTCCCTCCCTGACCCCACATATGATCATCTGTACATCACAAGGAATGATCCCTGAGCATAGAGCATATAGTCTAGAGCACAGGTGGATGTGTGAAATTGGAACTACTGTGCAATTCAGCAGTTCCACTTTTGGACATATAGTCTAAAGAACAAAAAGCAGGTATGTATTTTCAGTTTGTTTTGGTTTTGGTTTGGTTTGCTCAGGGCTTGTTCCTGGCTCTTTGCTCCAGGATCACTCCTGGAAGGCTCAAGGAACTAAATAGGGCTACTGGTGACTCAATTCAGGTCAGCTGCATGCAAGGCAAGTGCCTTACTTGTACTATCTTTGGGCCTCTAGAAAGCAGTTATTTTCACACACACACACACACACACACACACACACACACACACACACACACATAGAGTGAGCAGTGTTATTCTCAACAGTCACAAAGGTGGTATCAACTTAATGATGCCCATTGTGGGATGCTAGTCAGCCTGAGGAAGGAAAGAACTTGACATGAGCCAATGCAATGTTGGCAAAACCTTGAGGACATTCTGCTAGGTGACTGAGCTAATCACCAAAAAACTCACAAAGACTATAGGATTCCAATGCAAGAGGTGGGGAATATTGTCAAAGCCCAGGATAACATAGTAGTCAAAGCTCAGAAGAAGAGAATAGAAATGTAGGCCAGGGACTGAGGGTGTGGGCTGGGGGGGGAGCCTGGAATGAGAAGTTAGTACTTAGCAGAGCTCCAGTTTTCCACAGGAAGTAAATTCTGAAAGTGGGTGGTGGTGATGGTCATTCACAGTGGAAACCAAACTCTCCACTTTAAACACCATGATGAAGGTGGTACATTTTATGTGCTATGTGTTTACCCTCCTTAAAAAAGAAGGCAGTTCCCCACGGGGGTCCCACCCACCAGTGGACCAGACCACTTTTACATGCATGTCAGTGTCTTCCAGGTGTGCTGTCTCTTAGCCAAAGAGGCTTCACTTGCCTCTCTCTGCACATGGGCCAAGCTGAGCTGCACCAGAGTTCAAATCAGCTGTGCCCTGTTGTAGTTTGAGGTCAAGTGTGAAACTGTTTACAACCAACATAATATAAGGCTGAAGGCTGTCCTACTTCGGTCTCAGGAAGCAAAGCCTAGAGAGTGCCTGAAGGTGGTAGTGGAGGAAGGTACTTGGCCTAGATGGAAGGAAATGGACTTCCCCAGCTCTGCTTGGCCTCAGGCCTCTGTTCTTTCTAAAGCAACAGTGGAAGCCTTGCTATGAGCTAATGAGGCCTCTGTAACTTTCTGGAAGTTTCTCTTGAGGAAAACTGAAGTCTTTCCTAGCCCAGCAACCTCTGCTCCTTAATTTGGTCCCTTGGGGTGGCCCTCTTCCCGTGGGGATTGTCCCCTCACGTTAGAACACCCTACTGTGGTCCCTTAGCCAGGCCCATCTCCCATTGTAAATTAATAACTTGGGGTTCTGGCTTTTAAATCAGCCCCTGGTGGGTTTGGATAAACATGAGTCAGTCCCCTGAGCCTGACCAGTTCTAATTGTACACAGCACCCAGGGCCCTGCAGCATGGCAGTGCTGGAGCAGGGCTCTGTGACCACAGCTCTCTGGTGCCATCTTTCCCTACTCGTGGACCATTGGGAAGACAGCTATTGGGAGCACTTGCTATTCAGCAGATTAATAGACCATGTAATATACTAACAGAAAAAGAGAACCCCATTTTTTAAAAGGGCTAATAAAACTTTTTTATTGGGACTAATTAGCTTCAGCCTTCTGATTCAATGATAAGATTAAATTATTGTGCTGTTTGTAAAAATGTGTGTTATCACTCTCAGATGCACTTAATAGCTGAAACTGGGCTATCCCCTTATTGACTAATAGAATTTCAGCTTATAAAAGTAGAAGAGAGGAAGACTTGTAATTAATATGCCAAATCACTAGCCTCCATATGCTCCTGGTTTTATGCATTTAGTTTTTTACTGGCAGGTTTAGTGTTTGGGAAAACAATGCAGTTACACAGCTAATCTGCGGAGCGTTTCTTTGTCAGTAGGTGGCTGAAGGACAAATTTGCACACAGAATGACTTCATCAAGTCCAGGTGTAATGAGTGAGAATTTAAAAATACAAATTAGCACAGTCATTTCCATGCTTTACAGTGTTTCTTGACACCCAGGAAGTACTCTAGGGGCCTCTGGGAGTTTCAAGGCTGTGGATAGTGTTCCAAGAAGTTCGGGCTATTTACTTGCTCACTGCAGAGCAGGTGGGGCAACCATAGTTTTTGAAGAGGTCCGGCCTCCCGAACTTAACGCCTATGACTTGACTCAGACATTCCAAAAGGCCCCAGTTCATACAAATATAAAGCTTTTACAGGTTCGGGGCTCCTTCTCCTTAATTGTTCTGAAAAGGACAACAATTAACTCGGCACATATTCTCCCACTCAATCAGCTGACAGTGACCAAAGTCCAGGCACCCAAGACACCAAGCACAGGCTCACCATTTGGTCACTGGCCTTTGGTGAAACCCCTAATGTGAAACCCCAAATTCATGACATTCCCCAAATGAATCCTCCTCAGAGAAGACACAGAATCCTCCTCAGAGAAGACAAAAAAAGATGGTCCCAAAATAGACTGCACAGAAATTCCTTCTTTGGAGTCTCGGCTGTGCCCCTCTCTCATCAATGTGCCCTTTAATAACCTGTCTTGGCTCTTGCCTAAATGTCTTGCTGAAGGCTGAGTCCTTTTTACCAGTGTGCATTCATGTCCCTCAAGGTGCAAGCCTGAGGCACTCCCTCTTCAGTCAGCCCAAAGCAAATGTCATCACTTCAGATATGGATCTGAGGGTTCCAGCAGTTGCCTCGTATCTATCTTTCTGCGTCAGTTCTGAGCTGGCTGACACAGAATGCCTAATTTTAAGGTCCAGAGTTTAGGTAGATTTACGTAAACACTTATATTAGCTGTATGGAAACAAGAATGAAGTTTTATTATTCAATATAGCACAGTGGAAACTCGTGTGTGTGTGTGTGTGTGTGTGTGTGTGTGTGTGTGTGTGTAGGGGTAATGCATAATCGAGCTGTCAGGAAAGAAAGGGAGGTAAAAAGCAGAACTCCTTGGTTTGATTTGGTTTATTTTGGCTTTTATTTCACTCACCAGTGGAGTTCATCCCATATACCTGCTACTGGTGTTTGGGAAAGGTTACTGGTGAGGAAAATAATCATACCTGTGTTTTCTTCTCTGGATTTCATGGTTTCAGGTCTTAATACTCAAGTCTTTAATTCATTGAAAGTTAATTTTTGCATATGTTGCTGTGTGGTTGTCTAGTTCACTCTTTTGCATGTGCTTTGCCAGGTGTTCCAGGACCATTTATTGAACAGACTTTTCTTGCTCCTTTACATAAACAGCTTCTTTGGGGCGGGGCGATAGCCCAGCGGTAGGGCGTTGCCTTGCACGCAGCCAGCCTGCGGCCTGGGTTCGATCCCGGTATCCCATATGGTCCCCGAGCACCGCCAGGGTAATTCCTGAGTGCAGAGCCAGGAGTAACCCCTGAGCATGCCGGTGTGACCCAAAAGCAAATAAAAAAAATAAATAAAAAAAAATAAATAAAAAAAAAAAATAAATAAATAAATCAGCCTTCCATACATGTATGGGAGAAGTTTGTTACTCCCAATTTTCTCTATTTTTCTATAATTACTGAAAGCTAGCTTTGCAAAGTGCTCTTGGATAATTGTCCTTTTTTTTTTTAAATCTTTGAATGTTTTGAGCCTGTTTTCCACTCTGTAGAGCTTCTGCTGAGCAGTCTGATGGCAGTCATCTCTAACTTACCTTTTCCTCCTGCTGTCCTTAATATTCTTTCTTGGACTCCCAGTAGTTTCAGTACTAGTGCCTTAGTGCAGGTCTCTACATCAAGAAGATTAGAAGATTAGTTGTTCTGTTAGCTCCATAGATATTTGTTTTCTTTCTTTCAACCCTAATCTCTCTGCTATCTCCTAGCTTCTCTTTGCTTTATTTGAACAAACTTTCTATTCTCCTCTCCCTTCTCTCCCTTTTTAGGTTTACCCACAACTTTATAAATTGAATAGAATAGCTCTCATAGTGTTAATTCAATTTTTTTTATATCTTATTTTTTTCTCTCCTCTTCTGGTTCATTTTAAGGTTTTGTTTTTTTTGTGGGGGATGGTGGGCAGGGGCATGCCCAGTGGTGATCATGGCTTACTCCAGGCTCTATGCTCAGGGATCACTCCTGGAGGGCTCTGGGATCATATGGAATAGTGGTGATCAAACTCAGGTTAGCTATGTGTTGGGTGACTCCTTACTTAGCTTCCAGCTACACTTAGCTTGCAGCCCCTCCTAGCTCTGCTAGGGAGGCTCTGAATCAGCTCTTGATCACTTGGTCACTTGAATCCCGCTATTCATTGATTTGCTCCAGTAGGCGCCAGTAACATTTCCATTTGACCCTATCATGTGCCAGTGTAGCCCAAAGGCACCTAGTTGCTTCAGCTCAGAGAGCTTGTAAATGCCAGTAGGCCACCTGAAGTGCTGCATTTCAATAGAGCTATTTACCTGTTTTCATCTCTAGATAGCCCAGCCCACAATGGGCCCCTGGGCTGGGAAATTTTGGCAGATTTCTATCTGTAAAATAAGCTGCAAGAAGAGAGAAGGCCCTCTTTTGCCATTTTGGCTTCCCTTGGCGTTTTGCTTCTCTGTCCTCTCCGTTCTCTGTTGGGCTTCAACACGTGGTGGCAGCCATCTTGGCCTTCACGTGGCTGGGGCCTAGCTGAGAACCCGGAGTCTGGAGTTTTCCCTGCTCTTGGATTGTATATCAGAACCTGTGATAGTAAAGCCCTTTTTAAAACCGCTGGATTTCTGAGTTTTCATCCATTCCCCACTGGCTTCAGAGGTAGAAGGGAACTTGCTTCCTGGTATTGTTGGGGACCCAGCAGCTCCCCGACAGCTATGTACAGGGCAAATGTACAAATGAACAGTACCCACTATACTATCCTCCAGCCCTCTCACTTTTAGGATTATTACTTCAAGTATACTGACCACCATTATATCTATTTCCATAGCTTTCAGCAACATTACTTACTTTCCTCCCTGTGGGAGGTGGGAGAGAGAATGTTTGAGCCAAACCTGACAGTGCTCAGGGATTATTCTAGGCTCTGTACTCAGCTGTAACCTCTGGTACTGCTCAAGGTCCCATGGTGGTGTCAGGATTGGTCACATGCAAGGCAAAAAGCTTGTACTATCTCTTTCACTACATCACTGACATTGTCTTTATTGATTTCTTCACATCCTTAATCTATTTGTTTTTATTTAAATCTTCAGTTTTGAAGGCCGGAGCAATTGTCCAGCAGTTAGGGCATTTGCCTTGCCTGTGCCGGCCAGGGTTCAATCCCTGGCATCCCATATGGTCCCCTGAGCACCGCCAGGAGTAATTCCTGAGTACAGAGCCAGTAGTAACCCCTGAGTATTGCCAGGTGTGACCCCAAAAAGCAAATAAACAAATAAATAAATCTTCAGTTTTTACTTTCTGCTCATTGATTTTTATTCCAGAATTCAATGAGTTACTTTCTGAGTTTTCTCATTTCTCTTAGGGTTTCTGCACAACAGTTATTTTCAATTCTCTCTTGGGTAGGAAGATAATCTGTTTCTTTGATTTTGGTTCAACCCTTTTTGGAAAATTGTATGGATACTATGCAAAAAATAGGTATTGATCTCCCATTATGTTACAGCAATCCCACTTCATGGCATTTACTAGAAGGCATTCTAAACTCTCTTCAGAAAAGACATTTGCACTCCTGTGTTGCAATGGCTAGTGTCTGAAAACAGCCCAGTATCCAAGGACAGGCAACTGGATAAAGAAACTGTGGTACATACACACAATAGAATACTGTTCAGCATTTAGAAAGAACAAAATCATGCAATTTGTGGCTACATGGATATATCTGGAGAATACACTACTGAGTTAATCACAAGGAGAGGGGCAGATTCAGAATGGCCTCCCTCATATGTGGTATATAAAGGAGC
The DNA here is from genome assembly GCA_021461705.1 of Cryptotis parvus. Taxonomy (NCBI): domain Eukaryota; kingdom Metazoa; phylum Chordata; class Mammalia; order Eulipotyphla; family Soricidae; genus Cryptotis; species Cryptotis parvus. The sequence continues at coordinate 31,434 of JAJIBD010015836.1, read as the reverse complement.
CTAGTAAAGAAACTGCAAATACTCAAATGGAACAGAAACTGAGGACTGATGTTGAATAGGACTCATGAAAGGCAGGATGGGGAGATAGGACAAGACGAGGGGACACTGGCACATACTGGAGGGAAGTTGGAGCTGTGGAGGAGGGTGTGGTGTTTCAATGTTTTTCACACGAAACCCTGATGTTATCAATACAGTAAGTCAAAGTGCCTAAATAAAGCATTTTTAAAACCCTAATTACAGTTAGTACTCCATAGAGCACAAAGCAGAATTTGAACGGAGCAGGTTATGGGGGTGAGGGTATGCCTGCATGGAGCATTCACATTTGATCTCCCTGTCACTTGAAGAAGAAATTTTTAGAAAAGAAATTTTAAGAAAGGCCTTCTCCATAAAATAACACAATTTTTTTTCATAGTGCAAAACAAAAAAAGTTAAATTAAAGAAAATGTGCCATGGCTTAGAACTCCTGAAAGCCCTGTTGGAAAGACAACTAGCAAAGACATTTGGTGAATTTGATTTATGAGGAGAATTAAAGGCACTTGGGTCTCTGGGTACTGCTTCAATCTCATCTGAAATTGGAAAGTAGCAATATTAACATAACTATTTAGGGGAAATGGCTTCCTTGTAATATTATAAATCCATCAAGGAAATAATTTGATATACAGTCAATATTAAGATTATCTCAAGGGTCTGTATCCTTGAACTCTCACTCCTTGCTCTTACAGGAATGTCTCTGCAACTTTCTATTTATCCTAAACATTTCAAAAAACAATGATCTATACTTTTGTGTTTTATATTTTGAAATCAGCTTGCTGAATGAGACTAGAAATCTCTGAACTAATATCTTAAAGGAGTCTGTTGCAATTATAGGCATAATAAACCGAACTAAAAACAATGGAAAAAAAAGAATTTGGTTTTCGAGTATTTTTCTCTCCTTCTGGTGTCATGTCACTTTGAGATCTCAAGTGGCCAAGTTTAATATTCTTCCCTCTGCACATTTGCTACTTTAAATTATTCCTCACTTTAAAAAAAAAATCTGTGTCAGCAACTTTCATAGTTGAGGAAGATGTGCTGTGTCTTTACATGCTTGTATTTGGGTGACTCTTTTTTTTTCTTTTTTGGGTCATTCTGGCAATGTTCAGGGGGTTACTCCTACCTCTTCACTCAGGAATTACTCCTGGCAGTGCTCAGGGACCATATGTGATGTCGGGATCAAATCCAGGTCAACTGCGTGCAAGGCAAGTGCTCTACCCGCTGTTTTATCACCACCACCCCCCATATATACTCTTATCATGCTCTTTGGGGGAAGAATAACTTTAAACACCCAAAACGTTGCTTTCAGCTTTTACAAGTATAGTAAAGACTTCAGTATGAATTGTTCCTTTATCTGTTTCTTTCCAAGGAGGTACTATCTCCAGTCATAGGTCAATTGAAAAAATGATGACATATTCCACTAAGGAAATGATTCTTTAAATAAACATGCTACTGATGGGACTGGAGTGATAGCACAGCGGGGAGGGCACTTGCCTTGCACGTGGTTCACCCGGGTTCAATCCCGGGATCCCATATGGTCCCCTGAGCACCACCAGGAGTAATTCCTGAATGCAGAGCCAGGAGTAACTCCTGAGCAATGTCTAATGTGACCCAAAAAGCATAAATAAACAAACAAATAAACAAGCTACTGGGGTTGGATTGGTAGTGTGCTTGTATTGCACACGGCTGAACCAAGTTTGATCCCTGGTACCCTGAGCCCACTGGGAGTAATTCCTGAGTGTATGTAGAGCCAGGAGTGAGCTCTGAGCATTGCTGGGTATGACCCCCCCCAAACGAAAACAAATGGAACTCACTAGTGACCTTCTACTTGAGCACATCTTAAGGAATACGCATTTTATAATGGGAGGACATTTTTTGTGTCTCCACTCCCAAAGATCTCCTTTCCAACAAATAGATAAGCTATTTGCTCAATTTATGATGGCCTGAAACTATATTCACTTAATGGGGGCGGGGGAGATGCCTTAGCAGATCTTATTGGTAATAAACTAGTATGGTCCTGTGGAAAGGCAAGTAGATGGTATAGAAATAGAATTTGACTGGTTAATCACAAAGCTTTGGGAGCCTTCTTAATTTCCTTTGTATCCCAAAGGTTGTCTTTGTTCCTTTTCACAAAGGCCAAGTCTTTTAACTCATGGAAAGAAAATGAATCTTAAAAAAATATAAAGAAATACTGTCTTCTGGTCTAAGAATTCAAAGTTTGAGGTGTAGCAGGTGTGGCTGCGGTGCCTGGCTGCATTGGCAGGTGGCAGACAGAAGACAAGCTTGTCTACACCCAGGGCTATGCTCTGTCTGACAGAAAAAGACTGGGCCCCTGGGATGAACCCAGAACCACGGCAAACTACCTGTGATGTATTCGATATGCCAAAAACAGTAACAATAATGGACCTCATTCCCAACGAATGGAGACGTTACTGGTGCCCGCTCGAGCAAATCGATGAACAATGGGAACACAAGTGATACAAGTGATACAAGTGATTTGGGTGACTGCTGGCTACCTTAGGTGCCTTCAGCTACTGAGGAGCTGCTTGTGGGTCAGTGGAGTGGAGTTGGAGCCCAGCCTCTGCAGTGCCCATGCTAGCTGTGTTTCCTTTTGAGAGCCCAGATCTTGTGTCATCCTGCTGTTGGTACTCATCTTAGTATCAGAGCTGATCCCAAGGGAAGTGGGGGAGGAGGAGCCAGAGTACTTTTTTTGTTGTCCTTCCAGAGTCCTGGCTCTCAGCTCTGGGTTGCCTCTTGCCCCTTGTTTGCCTCCACCCCTTCTTGGCTTTTTCTTCCTGGGCCTTAGTTGTCCTGGCAGCCCTGTCATCTCTCTCCTCTATCCATACTCTCCCCCCAGCCGTACTGTGCTACCACACATCTCTCTCCCTTCCACCTCTGTCATACTGATGCTTGGACTTTCTCTGAGCCCCCCTTCTAACATATTCTGGCTTGGTCCTTAAAGTTCTAGGGCTATCTCACCCTTGCCACAGTGTTGTAGGATTCTCTTAGCAGCGTTCTGGTTCTGGGTGATTCTTGTTCTTCATGTGTGTGAAATAAGCATCCTTGTTGCCATCTTTGTCCAAAGCTTTTTTTTTAAGTGTCATTGATTTGACTAAAAGAGTCACTAAACTTCCATTTCTAAAGTACAAAACCAGAAAAAAACTGAAGGCAAATTCTCTTTTTTCTTTTCTTTTTTAAAAATTATTAATTCACCATCAGATAGACTATTACAAAGCTGTTCATGATTGGGTTTCAACCATTCATTGTTCCAACACCCACCCCTCACTGCATGCAATTTCATGGAATGTTGTTAGGAGTCCAGTCTTCTGGAGTGGGGAGTTTCTACAGTTGGCTCAGACTGTTAGACTTCAAGTACAGACAAAAATCTGATGGCCACCAACGTTGTTTGCAGAGAAACAGTGATATGGTAGCAGTGTGAACTGAGATGATCCCCCAAACATCTTTGACAATTTTTGTTAAATTTTAAGAATGCGTTTTAACTTGCACACTTGGAGCTGAGAGTGAAGTGTGGTGATACAAGTGGGTCTAGGGTCTGTCACTTCTACGGATCACAGGTCCATCAGCCTGGACCCAGAAAGGAGGCCTTCATCAGGGGTGAGAGTAATTTAATTTACATTTAATACATGTGTATAATAGTAACTTTAGATACAGAGTGATTATGAATCCCCAAGATAAGTAAAGGTGTGCTGTTACTTAACTGTTCATCTCTTAGTCACAATTGTGTGTGTTTCTGCCTTTAACAGTACAGATTATATTCATTTCTGAAACAAAAATAGTTAAAAGCCCAAGGAAACAATATATTTTCTATAAAATAAAGAAAATCCACTACATTCACAACTCAATATTAGGGATCTTTGTCCTCTATTTATTTAACTTTTTTCCCCTAGAATAGTTGGCATTTCTAGTAAAGCATCTTAAAGGATGATCTAGCTCTCCTCTGTAGTCTTGCTGTAAATATCATAAAATAAAAGATTTGCAAGTCCTTATTCAGAATTCTAATGATAGAGGAGATTGGCGATGATGAGTCAAATGGGAAAATTGAGCAATTTGCCAGTCCATAAAATGGTGTCTTTATCTCTAATAACAGGACTGCGATCATTTGCCAAGTTGTGTGAATTGCTAAATTGTGACTATAGCATTAAAGAAAAGAACTTTATGTGTCTGATGATAGAAAATTAGGAGGGCTTGTAGAGGTAAAGTACCTGCTCTTCGTTTTCCTGTTTCCTATGTGGTTACATGTTCTAAATGTTTTGTTCTTACTTTTTAATCAATCACACATAAAATTTGCCATTTGAGGTGCATGATTCCACCACATCCACCTAGTGATACACCATTGCCTCTGTCTGTCTGCAAAATTATTCATCACACAAATGGAAATTTTGTAGTCAACAAGTTCTCTTGGCCCCCAGAAGTATGTACTTTCTGTCTCTCTCACATCTGTCTCTCTCCATTCTGGAGAGTTTCACTGTTTCACTATATTTTATCATGACCGTGTCCTTGACTAAATGAACTTTCATTTAGAACTTGGATAAACCAGGGTGATCATAGTGGCGAGCCAGGCATCCCCTCAGAAGCCCACCAAGAGGCGAGCTTCTCCTTGTTTTGCTCTCCCCATTTGCTTCCCCACAGACATTAGATTTCACCAGAGGCCAGGAGCATGCGCACTGCTCAGAGGGTCAGTGAGCATGCTGAGTAGTCAAAGTGCTTCCTGCTGCAGGGTCAGGAAGATGCTGGCCAGGAAACAAGTAGCTTCTGAGGACAGGGCAGGTGTTTCTCTGAGTGTCCATTTCTCCCTACACAAGCTGAAACTGGTTTCCTGGAAACTGATCAAGACTGCATGCCACCTCAGACCCCTAAGTCCTCAGAGTCGAGTCCTTGGGAACAGGGTTAAGTGAGCATTGGGCCGCCAAAATGGTTCAGTGTTTGTAGCACAAACAACACCGCTGTGATGATTGTGTCCATAAGCCCAGAGTCACTCTGATGACTCAGTCTCGATGGACAAAAAGGATGTGCTGTCCCTCCCTCCCACCCAGTGTTGCCTCTAACATGGCTCCCATCCAGATGGTCTGCCTGAGGCATTTCGGTGGCCAGGACAAATTTGGAGAGCAAAGGGTAGCCCTGGGAATGGAGTAGGAGTTAAAATCAGGTCAGAGAAGCCCAGACAGTGGCACCTTCTCTGAGCCAAGGTGCCTCCTGCTTCTCTTGGCTCCGTTCCCTTCCTTCTTTCTCTTTTTTATCCTGTGCTGCTGAACCGGTGAGACATAGAAACTGCCATGTCTCTTTACAGGCCTCACAGTTTAAAGGGGCTCTGGCGTGGTCATTCCTGCCATCAGAAACAGCAGGACCTGTAAGGCAGTGGAAATGTTCAATTCCCTTCACGTAGAACGTTTCCCCGCCACTCACAGATCTGGAGCTATCTAGATTTTGGTTCTGTGCATATACCTCTTTCTATTTCTTCACTAGCCCCCTCCTCTTTTTTTCTTTTTAGTCAATGAACCCAGACCGAAGTTCCACTAAATAGGAGAATCCTGGACACTCACAGTCCCCCAGGGAGAAAGATTGGGTATAGTCTGCTATATATGGATAGTCTGTGAGTCATTTTATTCTCTCCCAGGGCGTGCCTCCACTCAGCAAAGGATACAGAGCTGTCCATTAATCATTCCTAATGGTACCTAGTTGCCTTTGCTGAGATGTGCTGCGCTAACTTCTTTTTATATCAAAGCAGGGGCTCCCTCTACCAAGAAGACTCCCTCTGGTGTTCCTGCACACTTGGTGCCTTCCCCAAGACGTTTGGCGAGGCTGCAGGCTGATGGGCCACCCACGGAGCAGCACTTGGGAATGCAGCTGGAGGTTCAGAGCCCTGTACCCCCAGAACCCGTCTCCCTCACAGGACCAGGAGGAAACAGCACCCACAGCACCCAACATTCCCACAGACGCAGAGCCTGGTGCTCCCCAGGAGACCCGAGACTTAGCCGACCAACAGCCTACAGATCTGCCTGCAAATGAACCATCATCCACACACCCAGGTCCTCCCCCTGCCCAAAGCCCACAGCCCGGCCAGGACGAGGAATCCGGGAGATCACAGGAACCTCCACTGCCCCAGCTGCCCTTGACCCCCAGGAAAGCCAGAATGAGGAAACAAAGTCAGCCAGTCAGCTACCCCTCAGCTCCCAGGATGACCCCCATCTCTGGGAGATTCCCAACAGCCACCAGAAGAAGGGACCCCAAAAGGAGGAGCTGTCCGAGCTGACACTCCCTACCCAGAACCACCACGTCCTCAAGATGCCACAAATGTGCAGGAGCCACCCCAGGGCAGGGATGAGGCTGCACCCCGCTCCCCCAGGAGCCGGCTGGCACCCACTAGGCTGCCCCAACCCCGGGTCCTCGCCCTCTCTCAGAGCCCGAGGCCCACCCCCCAAGCTCCTCTCCCCAGCCGGGATGATACTTTAGGAACAGCCTCTGACCAGACCCTGACTCCCTCCCCCGACCTCTGCTGGCTCCTGAGGGAGACTCCAGTAAGCTGCCTCCCATCAGTCCTCCACACTCCAGACCACCCCCAACCGGACCCCCCCATTCCGCCCCAGTCCTCAGCAGGTCCAGGAGGAGACAGCTAAGGAGGTGAAACTCCCTCTCATCAGCCCCCCTGGCCCGGAGCAGGCCCCCAATCCACCCCTGAAGAACAGGCCCCAGGGGTGAAGCTGCCCCCGCCTTCCCACACCCTTTGCAGACCGACCTGGGCCTCGCAGCTCAAGGGGCTCACCCTGCCAGGGAAAGGCAGGCCCCCAAAGCAGGCCATTCCTCCAACAAGAGGATCCCCGATGTACAGGCCTCACCCCAAGGCCAAGAGTCTGGAAAAATGGAAGGAGCTAGAAAAAAAAAAACTCCCCATGCACCGAGAGACAGCTAAAGCATCCCTGAAGAGCACCCCTGGAAGACAGCTGGCAGCCAAGTCACAACCATCGAAGAGCAAACAGACACCCCCAGAGAAGCCTGAGCACCCTCAGAGGAGCCAGAGCAGAAAATCCCGAAGCCCCGCCATCCCTGAACCATCCCGGGATATCCAAGTCAGGGATGACACAAGGGATCACTGGACATTCTCCCAAGAAAGGGGTCCAGGTCCAACGCACCCCGCACCACCCAACTCAGAGGACAGTTGCATTGGGAAAAGGGGCGTCTTCAAAACACGAGCATCCTGGGGGACCAGCTCAGAGAAAGAAAACCACACCAGGGGCCAGCCCTCGACTGCAAGGCCTCCCAAGAGTGGGAAGGCCTCCACCGAGGCTAGGCCCAAGGATTCTGCCCTTGAGGATCTCCCCCAATAAAGGAACAGGCCCCCACAAGGAAAGGCCTCAGAAGAGAAAGAAAGATGCAGATCGCCAAGAGCCAGACGCCGAGCCCCCACCTCAGCCTCCTGACGGAGACTCCCAGCAAGCCCCCGGTCAGGCCGGAGAGGACTCTGTTCCCCAAGACAGTGCTTCTGGGCAGCCAGGCAGAGAGAAGCACCCGCAGAAGCAGGGAGCCCCAGGGGGATCAAAGCCCCATCCCACCCCAGAACCAGGAGTCTGCTGGACGAACAGGGCAAGCGGAAAGGAAGAGTGCGGGCCAGGGGCAGTCAGAGCACCAAGGTGTAGGCGTTTCCTGGGGTCACCACCTCAAAATCCCAGAGAAGGGAGAGCGAGTGGAGGCATTGAGGCTCCCCACGGCTCTCCTCTCTGCCATCCTGCGGGGTTCAGTAAAAAGGGCAGGAGATCCTGCCGAGTTGTTGTGTCCATAGTGGCCTGCCCTTCCTTGCACTTCTGCAGCTTATTTGTTTACTTCTTACTGATTACTGCAGCTCCTCCTGTAGTGTGTGGCTGGGAGGACATCGAACTCGGAGCCTCTTGGGTAATAGGCAGGTGCACTTCCACTAGCACCATAGCCCCTGGCTCAGCACTGCTGTCTGGAGAAGTGAGCCCTATAAGGGACTATCCCAGTACATTCTCCCACTGCCTGCAGAGTCAGTCACCCGATGTGAACTCCATGCCCCTTCCAACATCAACCCAACACTGGCCTGAACCACTGCTGGATTGCTCTTATCTTTTCTGCCTCAAGGCTTATTGAGGGTTCCAAAGCAAGCAAGCAAACAAATGAGCTCGCGAAACAGTAGCCATGTGGGCCCAAATGTCCCGTGTAGGATGTTTCAGCACATGCACCTGCCCCTTCCCTCTGCAGCAGCCGCATGCTAAGAGTGCTTGCAGCCTTCATCCTGCCAAACTAGCTCTGGTTGAATTGATTCAAAGAACTTAGGAGAAAACTGAGGGTGCCTTGGGGCAAGGGTGGGGGAGGAGCGGGGCAGGGGCGGTTGCTGAAGCTGAGACAGTTTTGTTTTCCGTGGCTGTATTCATGCCACCAGGAGTCTCTTGCTAAGACCAGCCTGAGCCAAATGAAGAAGGAACATCCCATGGCCCAAGTCAGGGGAGGACCTAGGCACACCAGAGTCTCAGAGACTGGGGAGTCATTACTGCATGTAACAGGGACATCATCGTCTCCAGTATTTCCCTTGTTTTCGTCTCGCCTGTCTTCTCTCTCGTGTTGGCTTTATCCTCTCCAATGCCTGTAACTGTCCGTCAGCTTCTGTGTATCATCTGGAACACAGGCCCACCAACTGCTGACAACTCCGACATCTGGCATCGTTAATGACTATCAAGGAATTAGCTCCTGTGTTTTTGTATTCTAAAATTTAAAAACGAAATAAAATTCAGAGAAAGTCTCTGGTTGGCCCAGCCTGGGTCAGGTGCTCATTCATCAACTGCTCTATGCTGACCGGGACTGGGCTCATATTTAAACCAACCCCTTGGGCCCAATCGCTGAGACTCTGGAGGATGCAATCTCAGAAGAGAGTATCCTCATGACCAAAGCAGCCTGCCCAAGATTCAGCTCTTCAAATGTGACAAGATATATGTTGAACTGTGCTCACTTTGTATGTACCAGCCTGGAAAGGTGTGCTTGTCACCCTGTATTTTTTTTAATGTGATTAATGACTACATACTGGAATAAAGAAATAAATGTGTCTTATCGTATGCAAAATGTTATGTGTCCACAAAATTGCCTGTAGATCCACTGTGCCACAAATGCAGGCATGGGGTATTGCTATTTATTAAAATCCAGGAGGCGGAATCCTCTTGTAAAATGGCGAGCCTGTACCCTGCTCGTATTTACCCTCTGATATATCCATTTTGTCAAAGATAACAACATTTTAGGGTAGATATTTTCACGCGTATCACAACTTATTTTCAGGAAGTTAGTCCAGTTAGTTGGAACAAGCCCCAACTAAACACTTCCTCTGTGCCAGACCTGATCCATAGAACGAGATGACAAAGACCCTCCAGAAGCTCTCTCCTATCAAAGGGGCCGGGAGCATTCATTACCCCACATCCCTGCCCCCTGCCACCCCGGGAAAACTAAATGACCCTGTAGCAAACAAGATGGCATTTAGATCAAAAAAGATGAACAAATCTATCAACTCTTTTCTCAAGAATGTCTTACAGAGGCCCAGGAAGCACACTGAATATGGTTTCCAAATTAAGGCAAGCGATTGTGAGAATTGGAACAGGGAATACTTGTCAGAGCTGGTCATTCTTCAGCTAGGTCTACTAGCAGCAGCATTGATCAGCAGACTGATGGGAGAGGAAATTTTTTAGAAGGAATAGAATCCATTAAACATGGGGGCCAAGAACAGGCACAGCATCTTTTGAGGATCCAGGTGTCAGGAAAACTTCCAACTTCTAGAATCTGCGAACCCTCTTGACTTTTTGTGCAGTGCCAGTGATCTGGTACACTTGATTTAGAATCTTTATCTTGAGGCATCTGTCTAGATTTGGTATAGAGCTTATGACAGGAGGTAGGAATATTATTCAGCACTGAAGCTACCACAACGGTTATGTCAAAGCAGAAAGCCTGAAACAAGGCAATTACAGAGATTCAAAGGCCTCTTGGACTGGATGTGGTGGTGGGAGTTGGTGGGCAGATTTTGGAAGGGAGGATGAAAATAAGGTTAACAACCCATTTTGTAATATACTGTGTTTTGGGCAACAATCTGTAACAGCAACACATAACAAAGTTATGTGGGTCAACAGCCCTCTTAGATGAAGAACTTTAGGTGTTTACTTCATTTCCTCGAGGATAATTCTTAGCTCCTTAAGGCTAAGAATTATGGTGTGTGCCCATACAATCACTTAATGAAAAGCAAGAAGCCAATTTTCCCTTCATTTGAATTGGAAGAATTCTGGCACCATCATTGGTCTATACTGGAATTAAGCTGTTGTCTGTGTTCCTGATCTTAAATTCATTTATGTGCCCTAGAGTCAGTGCCATTGAACAACATGTTGTGGTCTGAGGGCAAGAAGAAAAGAGATCAGCACCTTGATCATACAGCAAGTAGGGTGCTGCCTTATATGTGACTTATCTGGGTTCATTTCTAGAATCCCAAATAGACCCTGCTGCACCACCAAGAGTGATCCCTGAGTGCAGAACCTGGGTAACACCTAAGCACTGCTGGGCTTGACCCAGAAAAGAAAACAAAGAGAACAAAAAAGAAATTAGCTCTTCTCTGGCGAGAGAATCTCACTGCCTATTAGTGGCATTCTAAGTGAAGGGAAATTTCTGATATTCCATGATAAAATATATTTAAAAGTTGTCATTTCCACCCACTTTCAGAATGTGTATTTCCACCCACATACACAATGTTCTTAATAACTCCCATTTGCTCTGATTCTTAGTAGAGTGCTCATTAGGGAGGGAAATCTAGCCATGGGCTTTAGTTACGCCATTGACTGATACAGCCTTCAGCTTGAGGGAAGGGCAGATAGCTCAGTGGGCTGGGGGCATAAATGCCTTGCCTGCAGAAGGTCCAAATTCTATCTCTAGCACCACATGGTCCCCTGAGCATTGCCAAGAGTTGCTCCAGAGCATTGAGCCAGGAGAAGCCTCTGAGCACTGCTACCAAATATACCCCCTCCACACCAAAAAAAGTATGTAGTCTGAAAAAATATAGTGTTCATGTTTGTTTGTTTGTTTGTTTTTCTAAAAAGTCTAATACCTTGTATTCTGATCAATAGGGATGGTAGTTTCAACTGAGCATAAGAGGCGTCTTCAAATATTTAAAGAACTAAATCCATGACTTTCAAACCTTAAATATTTGGACACAGTCATGATTGGGTAACTCACAAAAAAGAAGTAAAAAACTGGCAAAGTATTTCATTTCTTACTAGTTAAAAATGAGTAGACTATTTGGAGTGTGGTGGGGACTGAGTAAGGAGTGGGTACCAAATAGCAAAGATGGGAAACAAATGAATGCCTGCCCTCAGTGAGACTGAGGGTCAATTGGCTCTATTGTCAGTGAGGAAGTAAATTGGCACAACTAATTCCGTCAGTTTTGTAGCATCCATCAAAAACTCAAATTTTTGCACTCTTTCACACTCTACTAATTCTAATCCACTAATTATTTTTATTATACCACTGTGAGATACATAATTACAGACATGTTCATGATTAGGTTTCAGTCATAAGGTTTTCCAGCACCAGTCCCTCCACCAGTGCATATTTCCCACCACCAATGTCCCCAGACTCCCTTCCCCGTCCCCCAGCCTGCCTCTATAGTAGGCACTTTTCCTCCTCTCTCCCGTACCTCCTCCTCCCGCTCCCTTCTCTTACACACTGTGGCTTGTCCTACGTCCTACATACATTTAAGGATTGTCATGTAAATGCCTTTATGTACATTCAATGCTCAGTTCTAGTATGGTGTTACCATTTCTAACAGTAGAACTCTGGTATCCCACTAGTGAATGCAGTCATTCTATATCTGTCCTTTTCCTTCTGACTAATTTCACTCAGCATGATAGTCTCCATGTCCATCCATTTGTAGGCAAATTTCATGACTTCGTTATTCCTGACAGCTGCATAGTATTCCATTTTTTGATGAGGAAGCTATTGAAGTATAATTACTTTCCCCATTAAAGTCTTTGTAATAAAATCCAGAAATAATTTTGCCATTTCTCATGAGTTAATAATTAAGTCATGGGGGAAATGGTGGTCAAGCTGTATTCCCAAGTGCTATGTTGTTCCGTTGATCCAGAGATGTGGAGGGAGAGACCGGGCTACACATACAAGAGCTGAAGGGTTGCTTCAGCTGCTTTCAGGGCCCTCATGGCCAGTAGGGTTCCAGTTATTAGATCTGGCCAAATAGATTAGGGGTCATTTTTATTGATTAATATCTGCTTGTTTTAGTACTAGCAATTTTGTCCTTAATGAACCTGGATTTATTTAGAAAAAAATTATGTAGAATAAGTTTCACATCCATGAGCAGTGTTGTGGGAGTACAGCAGCATGCATGATCTGTTTCCACTTGGAAGAACGAAGACTTTTTTTTTAAGAGTTAGCATTAAGGTACAGCAGGCAAGCAGGTTTTCTTTCCAATGTAGATGCTCTGATAGGAATCTTATACAAAGTCTCCCTGTGTTTGGACAGTCATGGGGTTTGGAGGAGTTTAAGGTTGCTTTTACGGTCTCTGAGCCACTTACTACAGTGCGTTCTCCTTATGCTAGATCTAAAGAGCACGGTAGTCTGATAAAACATAGGGCTTAGCACTAGAAATTGCAAGCAGTTTTCTGCTTATTAGATCAGTGCCCTTCGAACCTGGCCCCAAGTCTATAATGAGGAATATGTTTTGCAATCTCATGACCTACACGGAGAGACGTGTCAGAAAAAAAAGCCTCCACATGGCTAAATACCCTTTGAGCTGTTCTATTCTACTCCATCTAAATTTTCTTAAATGCTAATCATGACCTACTAAATTGACTTCACCATTTATTCTGTAGCTTGCATTGGGAAAAAAAAACCCTGCTTTGAATTGGTAGGGCTCTCATTGAATTCTTCTCTAGGACAATAGCAAGGACCCAATGTATTGGCAAGTAGACTTTTTGTCTGTATGAGAACTCTGAATAATGTAGATCCCAATCCCTATGCATAATGTTTAGTCATCTGTAAAACTTTAAAAACTCTGTATAATTTAAGAGAGGGAGAGGGTTAAAGTACGTACTCTGTAAGGCATGACCCAGTAGGGGTGATATCGAAGCACAGAGCCAGGGGCAAGCCCTGAACACCACTGAATGTAACCTAAAAAAAACAAACACAAGCAAACTGAAATTACTTCAAAAGAATAGTGAGCTATGACAACTCTTGAAAATCGTCTCATGACTATAAGTTCACTCGAAAGTGACCTCATTAATATGTAGTAAATGCATGAATAAATTTAATCCTAACCCGTAATTGTCTTGGCCTTTAGAAAATAGCATATGACGAGCCTATTTCTGTGTTTGGTTTGGTTTGGGGGCCACACCCAGAGCTGTTCGGGGCTTACTCCTGACTCTGTACTCAGGGTTCACTCCTAGTGGGTTCAGGGGACCATATGGGGTGCTAGGGATCAACTCTGCATTGACTATGTGCAAGGCAAGTGCCTTACCCACTGTACTATCCAACCCCTGAAAAGCCAGTATCTTTCTGTTCATGATAGATGTTACAAGTCCACTTCTTTAGTGATTATTGGCACAGTCATGATCAGTAAATACTGAAGACTTAGAAGGTTGTAACCCTAGAAATTTATGATCTAGAAGTGACAAAAAATAATTGCTGGGCATTCCAAACCCAGTGTAATCTAGCTACGTGACTGTGGGCAAATTACCAGGTCCTCATATGATACAAATAACAAAGTGCCAACAGGGCTGGAGAGATAGTATAATGGTTAAGGCACTGCCGTGCATGTGGCTGAACTTAGCTCAGTTCCCAGGATCTCATGGTCCCCTGAACATTGCAAGGAGTGTCCCTGAGCACAAAGTAGCTCCCAACATAACCAGGCGTGGCCTCAACCATTACACCCCAAATATGAATTAAAGTATCTTTTAAAATATAACCAGGCTTCTGAAAAATTAAAAAAAAAATAGAGCAGCGGTATAATTTAGGAGCCGAGAGACAATATAAGATGTAAGGTGTTTGGCCTTGAACATTGCCAATCCCAAGTTCCATCCTCAATACACATATGCTTCCTCCTAGGGCCATTTCTGAGTTTTTTCAATATATTAACTCTTTCAATTTTCATAAAAAATCTTGATGCTAAATATTTTTTATCACTACATGGTTAGATCCCCAGCACCACACCCAGAACAGTATCTGACACACAGTAAGTGCTCATATGAGTATTTATGAGTACTAAGATGTAGGTAGCAGCAAAACAAAATTCACCAAACCAAAACACACCACACTATTTTGGAGTGGAACAAAACTCTCCAAGCTAGGTGGAAATACTTAGTAAATGGACTGTTTTCTCTGAAAAGAATTTTTTAAAACCAACCTTGATTGAATTAAGGACCTTAAACAGAATAAAACTGATCTTGGGAACCAATTGTAATTCAGTACAGTGTTTCCAAGATCATGAGCTTCATGTTAATGAAGGAAGGAGTGACAAGTGGAGAAAGCATCAGTTATGAGGTTGTCCATTACATTTAGAGTTTCATAGTTGTCAAGAGTATAGACCACTTATATTGCATTTCAGGTTGGTTTGATGGTAAATGTTGTCAAGGTAATTAATTGGGGAATTAACTGGATAAACTGTCCAGGCCTGGACATTTTGTTTTCTCCCAGGAGTGGACTGGGACAAATATTTGCTTCTACAAGCAAAGATTTTCAGTATCCAAGGATAAAGATGGAAAAGCTAAGCAAACATATTTTTAAAAAAATCCATGTCTTTGCTAGAAACGACCAAAGAAGTATCTTTGAAAAAGTCATTCTTGAAAAATGAGCTTTAGGAAGCAAATGCCATGATTATCAGAGGTGGAAGTTTAGGACTAGGCGGCAATCACAGAAGTTTAATGATCATATATATTACTTAAAGGAGGAAATGTTCAGTGTACATTTGTACTCCTGGGAGTTTTCTCTCCTGTTCCCTACCAGTCTTCACTCTCCTCTCCTTTCCCTTCTCCAAATTCTGTTCATACACTGATCTTACGTATCTCATTTCCTTCTGCTACTAAGATGTTATGTGTTCCATATCTTCTCTCCTGAGGCATGTCAGTTAGCTACAAAATGAACTCTTCCTTTTAATAAAATTAAAAGTCAAGGTACTAGAGTTAGTTGCATTAATCAGGACATTATGGGTGCACTGCCCAAAATTTGAACACATTTAGTTCACTCTACGCTTCAAAATATGAGTGTTCAATGGAAAGAAACATTTTTCATCTTGGTATATCTCTAAGAATATGTGTTCATGTGTTTCTGTGTGTCGAGTCTGATCTTTGTTTAAATAGAAAATTATTCTTTTAATTGTATGCTAAAGATACATGGCACAATACTATTAGTGTATAAACCAATGTATATTTTCTTGCTCTGTATAACATGAAAACTGTATTTCTTTGAAGTTAGACAATAGGTTTCTACTGTAAGAGTTAATTTGCTATAAAATAATTATTGATACTATATTAAATGATTATTTTTTTCTAGTGACTATTATTTCTTCTATAAAAGTACATATATGTGAAACTTTCACATTGTAATATAACACTAGAAATATAGCCTGTTTTAGGGTGTTCAGTTTGTGAGAATCTTTGCTAATAAACTTAATTTTCAACCACCAGTTCTGTATCCTATTAAGAATATTTTTTTATATTTTATTATACCACCGTGAGATATACATTACAAAGATGTTCATGTTTGGGTTTCAGTCATACAGTGTTCCAGCACTCATCCCTCCACCAGTGCCCATTTCCCACCACTAATGTCCCCACTTACCTCCTCCCTAGCCTGCCTCTGTGGCAGGGTTTTTTATCTCTTTTTCCTCTTTCTCTCTCTCTCTTCCTTTTCTTACATATTGTGAATTGCAATACATACATTTATAGGTTATCTGGTCTATCTTTTTGCCTATATTCAATGCTCAGTTCTTGCTGGTGTTAGCATTTTTGACAATTATTAGCACACTGTACCCTTCTCTGTCTTACCTAGCCTCTGACTCCCACACATTTGTGGTATACCAGGTTTTGAGATATCGTGTGTGTGCAGAGCACCCTGTGCCATGGGAATTGGGCTGTGTCCAGCTATGGAGCCTGGAACTTGAGGATGACTGTGGTTATATTGCGCGAGGTTTTCTCGTTTCTGAGTGTCTGAAGGTTACATATTTTAATGTGGAGATTAGTTGACTGGGATTTTTTAGGCATTTGCATTTTATATATATATATGTATTTAATAATGGCAATAGAAATGGTTCATTAAAAAAGCAGTTACCTAAATAAACATGATTCTTTATTCTTTTTCCCTAAAGACACACTTGCTTCTGGGGATAGGGTATGAACAATTCTGAAGCCATCTGACTATCGGAGGATCTTTGTCAAAAATGTAGCCTAAGCATTTTTCAAAGAAAGACCAACTTTTGTATCTGTTCTAAGGGTCTCTGTCTCATGTTTTGAACAGGAGAGTCATTTTTTGCTGCATTGGTATTTGGAATTCTTATTAATGTAGGTTCGAACACCTGAAGAATCTGCCGTTGGTCATCAATACACTAGCTCGGCTCTTCACACGCTACCTGTCTGAATGCAAGGTGCCATCCCAATGGAAAACCAGCAGGACAGTTCTGCTGTTCAAGAAGGGAGATATTCACGACATTGGCAACTATCGCCCCCATCTGCCTGTTGTCCGCCATCTACAAGATGTTTACACGAGTCATCCTGAACAGGATTAGCAGAACACTAGATGAAGGACAACCATGCGAGCAAGCAGGCTTCCAGAAAGGATTCAGCACAATCGACCATATCCACACAGTAACCAAGCTCATTGAGGTTTGTAGGGAGTACAAGATGCCGCTCTGTCTCACGTTCATTGATTTACAGAAAGCCTTTGGTTCTGTGGAGACTGAAGCAGTCATCGAAGCCCTAGCCAAACAGGGTGTTCAAACCCAATACATCAAGATCCTTCGTGAGCTGTATTACGGATTCACCACCAGGATCTCACCATTCTACAAAGAAGTGATCATTGATGTCAAAAGAGGGGTTCGACAGGGTGATACCATTTCACCAAAACTCTTCAGCGCCACCCTCGAGAACATCATGCGACAATCAGAATGGGAAGGAATGGGAGTGAAGATAGATGGTCGGCAACTACACAACCTCTGCTTCACTGATGTCATCGTTCTAGTAACGCCAAACATTAGCCAAGCGGCACAAATGCTGGCTGACTTTGACTGAGTATGTGGAAAGATAGGTCTACAGCTGAATCTAAAAGAAAACCATGTTTATGAAAAATGAACTAGTTCCAGAGGCCCCATTCACTCTCAATGGAACAAACATCTCTGAATGCAGCAGTTATGTGTACCTAGGTCGAGAAGTCAACATGATGAACGACCTAAAACCTGAGCTGCGCAGGAGGAAGAGCGGCATGGAATGTCTTCAAAGGCATCGAAGAAATAGCTAAAAGGACAAAGAACCTCCAGCTCTGGGCACATCTCTTTGACTCCACCGTTCTCCCTGCATTAACATACGCCTCAGAGACCTGGGCCCTAAGAAAGCAGGATGAGAATGCTATTTGGGTCTCCCAGAGAGGAATCGAAAGAGCTATGCTTGGAATATCACGCCTCACTCAAGTGAGAGAAGGAATCCGGAGTTCTGACCTCCTTCGCTATTCCAGAATCAGGGATGCTGTCTCATTTGCCAAGTCATCGACAATCAGATGGGCTGGACATGTAATGCGATTTGGAGACAACCGCTGGACTAGAGCCGTTACCGACTGGATCCCACGGGATGTCAAAAGATCACATGGCCGCCCACCTACAAGATGGTCAGACTTCCTTGTAAAGACCCTGAAGGAATGGTTTGAGGCTCTTCATATTCCTGAATCAACCAGATGCCATTGGGCTACATTGGCACGTGATAGGGTCCAATGGAAATGTTACTGGTGTCCCGCTCAAGCAAATCGATGAATAATGTGATTCAAGTGATCAAGTGATCAAGTGATTAATGTAGGTAGCACAACGGGGAGGGCATTTGCCTTGCAAGCTGCTGACCTGGGTTGGATCCCTGGCATCCCATATGATCCCCCAAGCACCGCCAGGAGTAATTCCCTGAGTGCAGAGCCAGAAGTAACCCCTGAACATTGCTAGGTCTGACCCAAAAAGCATCACTCCACTTGTCTCACCTGTCTTCCCGTTGTTCATCAATTTGCTCAAACAGGGACCAGTAACATCTCCATACATCCTGTTGCAAGCAAGTGTAACCCAAGGGCATCTGTTTGCTCCAGGAGCAGGAAGAGTCTCAAAGCATTCCGTAAGGACATGGGAATGAGGTCCATAATTGTTACTGGTCTTTGGCATATCAAATAAAAATGGTAGCTTGCCAGGCTCTGCCGTGTAGGTGGTATACTCTCAGTAGAAGGCTTTCATCTCGAGCATTTACTGATGAAACTCAATGGGGAAAGATCAGGTTTTCTCTGAGGAGCTGTGGAGTCTGGATGTTGAAAATGATTGACCTATTTGTGTGGGGGTTCCTCTGGCTTCTTGCTAGGCTAACTGGGATGACAGGCCACGGCTAGAACATGCCTAGAGCTGCATAGAGTGTATAAATGTGAAAGATCCTGGGAAGGACCAGATCCTAGCATCCACTACTGTCTAAGACAGTCGCACCGCCGCTCCATGGAGTGCCGGAGGAGCTGTGGGTCTGGCGAATCTCTCTTCCGGGTTTGCTGGCGTGGAGGTGAGGCCCAAATCCCCTCTCAAGTCCGGCCAGCGTGGCCCCTCTCCCACACGTGTGAGTGAACCCTTGATGCTCTGTTGGACTCGGCCAGCTGGCCGAGCCCCTAACTCGCCACCGGAGCTCCATGGGTTGCTTCCACGTGGGGGCTAAGCCAGCGCAGCTGTGGGTCTCGAGTGGTTGAGTCTTGATCGTCTCTCTCCCAAAAAGCATGGTTGGGGGATGGTGGGATGGATGGATGGATGGATGGATGGATGGATGGATGGATGGATGGATGGATGGATGGATGGATGGATGGATGGATGGATGGATGGATGGATGGATGGATGGATGGATGGATGGGTGGGTGGGTGGATGGATGGGTGGGTGGGTGGGTGGGTGGGTGGGTGGGTGGGTGGATGGGTGGTGTAGGTGGATATAATAAATAAATAAATAAATAAATAGTGTTTAAAAACCAGGGTTTTTTTCTTACTGTATTCATCGTTTGACCTCCTGAACTTCAGTTTTATTACTAGTTTTGACATGACTGTGAACTTGCATACTACCAGATCAGTGTATTTTTTTTTTATTAAATAGAACACTCTATTTAGTTTTTAATGATTATATTATCATGTTAAATAGACATATAAAATCCTATACTAATGTACATGTCCACTGCTTCTCTTACTATTTAGGTTGGATTCTGTGCTTATTTTTAAATGTTTTATTAAAATATTTTAATTCACATCACTGCAAAAGGAATGTCTCTAAATATAAGGTTTAAACTATTTAGAATGAGGTGAAGTTCAAATTGTTTCAGATATTTCATTTATATTTGCATCTAGCAATGATTCCAATCCATAAAATAACTTTCAAATCTATTATGCATAATTAAATCTATTTTTTGCCTTTTTTGTGGTATTTTAAATTTAGGAGGACTGTATAGTGAAGAACTTTGCTATTTTTTTGTGGATTATAAAGTAATATGTGTACATATGTAAACATTTGGACATATTTTAAATTATGTCTCAAAGTTACTTTTAATTAAGATACTTGGAATAATATCACATCAAGAAACTGCTGAAGGGAATTGAGACATTGGTACATGTGGTCTCTTTCCATTTGAGAAGACCACTTATCGACTGATGTATTCAAGCATTAGAAACTGTGAACTGTATGCAACTATATTATAGGACCCCAAGTCATTAAAGTGGTGACATCACAATAGTTTAGCAGTAAATGATATTATCCTTATCCAAATTGTGGCAAGCCTGAGGAATTGTTCAGACATCAAACTGTTGAAACTCTGGCTGCCTTGTATCATCAGACTACATTTGACTTACTTACACCATAGTATGAGTGGCATGTCTTATGACTTACGTAAAAAGAAGGAACCGTTACACAGACTCTGTATTCTAAATATGCCTTTATATGCCAAGGAGCATTTCTGTGGTTATTGTTTTACAGAATATAGCTTCTATTCTTTATGATTTTCCTACTTCACTGCTATATTTCCAGTTTATCTGGTCTCTGCCAGTGTGCTCTTCTGTGAATCCTATGAACAGGAAAGTTTTGTTGTTCTAAGTGACTCAAGATCCAGCTTCTGCATCTCATTTTGTAATTCACTTATACCAGGCAGGCTCGTGGCTCCTTATAGAAATACATTCAACTTTTTATTCACTTTCAGTCCAGATATTTTCAAACTCCTTCTTCATGACTTCAGATCATGACCTAGCAATCACCGCTTGAAGATTTCCTTTGACCATCATCCTGCCATCTTTCACTCTATCCCCTAGTCTGGCTTCTCATTGCTCCATGGCACCTACTACTACCTGACATCATCTGACGTGTTAGGCATTTTCTATCTCTAATATTAGAATGTCGCTTCCTCAGGACGGGACTTTTAATGAACTGCCCCATCCTCAACCTCCAGAGAATTGTCTGGCACATGGTATGTGCTAAACAAATGTGGTTGACTTTCCCATCATGGATATCAAGCAGAGAACTTTTCCACATGCAATACTCTCCTCTTTCTCCTTGAAGGTTTCTTTTTTAGGTGACTTGGATTTCTTTGAGTCTGAGTTTGCCCCTGTTTTGCATCTACCAAGTCTTTCTGACTCTCTAGGCAAAGATTCTGGTCTATGGAGCTTCCCTACCATGACTCAATGCTTCTACTCAGACAGACAACTTGGTCTTATTTTTGTTGGTTTGGGATTGCAGCCAAATCTGGTCAGAGTTCAAGTTCAGATTCCAAGTTAGCACACAGACTAGGATGAAAGGGCTAATACTCCACAGTGTTGTCTTCCGTCAGTCACTCCAGGTGAGATTCCATTACCAGACACATCCTTAGCTTGCAGGCTACAGTTTCCAGAAACCCCTTTTCCAATTTATTTCCTTATCAAAAAAGTTCAGATTTTCTTAATGAAGACACAGGACTTTTCCTTTCACATCATGTACCTCAGTCTTGGACCTGTTCTTACCTTTCAGCATCAATTTCCTCTCTTCTGACTTACAGGGTTTTTTGTTGTTTCTGTTGTTGTTGTTGTTTTTATTCAGCTATTTATACAATAACAAGATTTCTGACATATTATCCTACATTTCCATTTTGTACTTGGGTGGGGATAATTTCCAACATCTGCCTAGTCAGCCATGTTGACTAGTGGGACATAGGGAAATTTATTCCTTTTTATCATTTTTAAAGCAACACTCCTGAAAATGATGGTACTCCTTTATATCCAAAGAAGTTCCACTTGGGCCCTCCATAGATGAACATAAATATAGATATGGACTCTTTCTATAGTGTGGGTCTCTGGATATTTTAATGTTTTAAAGGAAACATTAGACATTTATGAATAAATTTGGTTTAACACTGACCTCATTATTCCTTTACAATTTTAAGTTTCTCTTTGGCACTGCATATTTTATTTATCCCTTTAACATTTAGGAGATATTTTCCAATAGGAATATAATTACGACTTTTCATTTAAGTGTCTAGAAACCATAACCCTCCCCCCCATACACACACACACACACACAAAACACACACACAATGCTTCATTCATTTACTTGCTTTATTTAATTCCTAAACCTGAATGTGTTGAATACTTCTAGGATGTGTCTACTCAGTGTTGCAGGCTGATTTTATTGTTTGTAATATGTATTATCTTATTCTAAATTACATATTCTATTATCTTGCTTTCAAACTGAAGTGCATAGATTTTAAGAAGACAGCTTGTTATGTTTGGGTCAATCAAAGAATGAAATATTTCCCTCACTTCAGAAAATGCTCTTGTCCTATTTTTTTTGACTTTTTGTTTTAAACTTTGTTGTTATCTTTTCCCCCTACCAGATACTAATACAGCTGTGCTGGAGGCACATTCTCGGAAAGAGCTCGCCAGTTCCATAGACAGAAACTACTATATGAAATTATGGTCCAGATTTTCAGCCAATAAATATCCAGTGGTAAGGAGGGAGAGTAAGGGTAAAGGTGCCATGGAATATTATGGTGTTCTACAAAAGGGGGTCTACTATTTTGAGACTAGTAAGTTCCTCCCAAATAATTCTCCCAATGATGTTAGCTAAGACACGTTTTCCTTAACTTCTTTCAAAACCTTTAAGGTTAGACATTCCAAATATAAACTATTTGGTACAGATCTTGTGATTAACTTGCATCCCTCAGGATGCTAAGCAAAAAACTGACACTAGGGGCCGGAGCGATAGCCCAGCAGGTAGGGCATTTGCCTTGCAAGCGGCCCGCCTCTGCCGGCCCAGGTTCGATCCCCGGCATCCCATATGGTCCCCTGAGCACCGGCAGGAGTAATTCCTGAGTGCAGATCCAGGAGTAACCCCTGAGTGTTGCTGGGTGTGACCCAAAAAAAAAACAAAAAAAAAAACTGACACTAGCTCTTCTATTTAGCAAGAACAGAAAGCACTACAAGGAATTAATGTTGCAAAATATTTATTTCAAAGGTAAAGATGCTTTGTTGTTGGGATATAACCCTTGAGCCTTCTGTTAAGTCATCAAAGTGAGGCCATTCAAAGAGCTCATTTGCTAGGACTGAACAGTTTTTAAACCACTACAACTCAACTCTCACAACTCAGAGAAATTCATATGTGCAGGAGTATTGAACGTTAGAATTGACCCAGCATGCAAAATAAACTTTGAAGATTTTCTATATGTAATAGTGATTAGGAAATTATTGGTATTATGTAAAGAACTAAATCATTGCAGCTGCCAAGAAATGGCAGTACCTTTATTTTTTTCCTGGGAGGGATGGTGGGTTCTAGCCCTGGCCCACCACCCCAGCAGAGCCTCGCAACAAGGCAGATGACCTCCCCCACTCCATGAGGGCTGCCATTTTCCACATCCAGACCTCCCTCTTGTCAGAATTCCACCCAGCAGAAGAGTCTATTACAGCCCGGCTCATTGGACCCACCCTGCAGCAGTCTTTTTTCAAGTCCGGCCCAGTTATGCTGATCCAGAGACTCACACATATGGGGCAGAGCTGCTACCAGCTCTCCCTGTGCCCAGATGCTCACGAGGCACCTGGGAGGGATGGCGAGGTTCTAGCCCTGGCCCACCACCCCAGCAGAGCCTCACAACAAGCCAGACTACCCCCCCACTCCATGAGGGCCTCCATTTTCCACATCCGGACTACCCTCTCGTCAGAACTCCACCCAGCATAAGAGATTATTACAGCCCAGCTCGGCCACGCGGTTCATCAATAAATGCTGGATTTA
Source organism: Cryptotis parvus (assembly GCA_021461705.1). Lineage (NCBI taxonomy): Eukaryota > Metazoa > Chordata > Mammalia > Eulipotyphla > Soricidae > Cryptotis > Cryptotis parvus. The sequence continues at coordinate 7,906 of JAJIBD010015836.1, read as the reverse complement.
GAGGTGACTACAAAGAGTACGCCACCTGCCCGGCAGAGCCTGGCAAGCTACGTGCGGTCATATTTGATATGCCAAATAGCCAGTAAAAATTATAGACCTCATTCCCATGACCTGATGAATGGTTTATGGCTCTTTATGTTCCTGGAGCAAGCAGATGCCCTTGGGCTCTACTAGCATGAGATAGGACATATGGAGATGTTACTGGTGCCCGCTCGAGCAAATCGATGATGAACGGGAAGAACAGTGATACAGTGAACTCCTTGGTTATGTTTCTTTAAGGCCACACAAATCTATACTGAGCAAACCATTACATTATGCAAAGTCAAATCAGTAGTCAGTGGTCAAAACAGTTGTACAGAATGCTTCAAACAAAAAGGTCTTAGGCTTTATAGAGGGTTTATAAACCCATGGTCTCCAGTCCATGGTCTGCATGCAACCATGCAAAACCTATGGTTTGCAGTGCCAGTCTGCAAGTTTAAGAAGATTGAAAACCATCGTTCTACTGCCTGACTTATGTGTGGTTTGAAGGAGTAAAAAATACTGAAGATGTCTAGTATAAACAAAATATTCCTCTGCAGAAATAGGTGTGAATGCATCTCTTGGATATAAAAAAATGTAATAAGAGACTAATACCCTCATATAGTTAAAAAAGGGCCAGGTAGACTGGTCCAATATCAAAATTTGTTCATAGCTCACTAAGTTATGGCATAGCTGTTATAATGTTGCAAAATGAACAAGGTACTCCTTTAGTCTCAAAAGACAGTGAGATGTTAAAATTTTATGTTGGAGAAGATAAATAGACTTTGTACAGTATTTTTAATTTGTAAAGATTTGATTTGGTTTTGTGGGAACCACACATGGTGATGCTCTGGGGTTATTCCTGGCTCTGAACTCAGGATTTACTCCTAGAGAGCTTGGGGGACCATATTGTATGCCAGGGATTGAATCCTTGTAGGCTGCATGCAAGGCAAATACCCACCCGCTGTACTTTCACTCCAGCCTCAAATTTGGAAAAACATTTTATAGAAATCGTATTCCCCAGTTTAGGAGATGTTACTTTGATTTTATTTCACCTTATTGTTTCTATGAATTTTGGGGACTTTTTTCAGTGGATTGAAGGAAGTTATTGCAACTTTCTCTGTCAAAAACTTGTAACTTAAGGGCCAGAGTGTTAGTACAATGGCAAAGGCATTCACTTTGCATGCAGTTGACCTGATTTTTGATTCTCAGCATCCCATATGGTCCTCCAAGCATCACCAAAAGTAAATCCTGAGTGCAAAGCCAAGAGTAACCCCTGAACACCACTGGGTGTGGCTGAAAATGAAACAAAAACCCATAAACCCTTATAACAGCAAGAGTTGTTGAGGGTTTTTTTTTGAAGTTTCTTAAAAGGTTTTCTTTTTAAGGTAGAAATTGTGCCACTTTGGTATCTAACTCTATATCTGATATGCTCATCTTTGCCTGTGAAAATGATGAAGAGAATCATTTGTTAGTGACAAAGTAAAAATTCCCATCACCGGTGTTTCTTTGGTTCTATTCCTTTGAGCATCCCCGCTTATGTTGAGGACTACATTCCTAATTTCAACCCTTTTCAATAACTCTGTGTAATAAGGGCTTAAGTCCTGTCCTCATATCTCATATCCACTCTTTCCTTGTGCACAGTGCCATTACATGTTTGTTTTTCTAGTCCATACTTGTTTCTGTCTTGATTTGGCTGTAGGTCTCTGGGCCAAAGAGGGGAAAAAAAACAACTAACTCTGAGTTTATGGTATATGGTCTTGCCACATACTGGATGATCTTTGAAAAATCAGGGTCTTATTTGCTATGAAATGCCATTTCATCACCCTTGAAGTAAAGCTAATAATACCTATCTCCAGTGTTATTACATACAGTGCACACGAAAACTTTTCATAAATTATTGACCCACAAAACAAATGTATCTTGGGGCGGAGTGATAGCACTGCGGGTAGGGCATTTGCCTTGCACACGGCCGACCCAGTGTTCGATCCCCAGCATCCCATATGGTCCCCCGAGCACTGCCAGGAGTAGTTCCTGAGCAAAGAGCCAGGAGTAACCCCTGAGCATCGCCGGATGTGACCCAAAAAGCAAAAAAAAAAAAAAAAATTCTTGTTTTGTTGGCAGAGAAGGAAGGGAGAATAAATTTAGACTCTTGGATATATTTTTGTGTTCACCTCTCCTTTTGGTGATCATCAGTATTCTGTATCATTAAGAACCTTCAGAAGTCCAGTAAACCACCTCCTAAGAAGTGGACTTCTACTTCTGAAACAAGGCAGATACAGTAATTTGGATCAACCTTCATGCTGTACACAACCATAAAACCTGCGCTCCTCTCCCACATGCACACAGGCACAAAATAAATCTACCTGAACTTGTTGTAGAACAAGCTGAAGAGTGAAAAGTTGTCTGGCCAGGAGTGAGGATGATGACTGGAAGAGGTAAACCTACTACCAAAAGCCACTTTTCCCAGTGAAGTGGGAAAGACTTTACAGCAGAGTAAGATGCTTACCTCCACGACAAAGGACAAAAGGATCACATCAAAATGAATAGGAGAGACAGAGATGAAAACTTCTTCAACTGGCGACCTGTACCTTCACTGGTTGAAGAGTACACGGCTGAGTGACAAAATCTGTGTTTTTGCCAGTCTTGTGGGGACTCAGACAGCAATATTGAAGTTTGAAAAGCTCTAATTGGTGGGCATGCTTTGAGTTTACACCTAATGAGATTCAGCTTTGTGGTAAAAGCTGAGCAAAGCCTGTTCAGAAATTCATAGGAATGCAATTTAAGGTTACTTAATTTCATTCATGGAATTACATCAAAAGATCCCAAATTACTAGCATCCCAGGTATGTAACAGAAAAAAAAGAGATTCTGTGTTCACCTTTGCAAAATACAAAACCTAATGCAAAATTAAAAAATAGCCAGGCACAAAAAGACTATGAACAAGAAATAAAAATTACAGAACTTGCCTTTTCACAAAGATGACTCTGAAAGTAAGAAAGATCCTTATGTATATCAGGCACTGGTAAAAATTTACAAGAAGAAAACATCCAACCCCATCAAAAAATGGGGAGATGAAATGAACAGAAACTTTGACAAGGAAGAAATTCGAATGGCCAAAAGACATATGAAAAAAATGCTCATCATCACTAATCATCAGAGAGATGCAAATCAAAACAACAATGAGATATCACCTCACATCACATAGACTGGAGCATATCTAAAAGAGCAAGAGCAACAAGTGCTATCGTGGATGCCGGGAAAAGGGGACTCTCATCCATTGTTGGTGGGAGATGTCAACTGGTACAGCCTTTTTGGAAAACAATATGGACATTCCTCCAAAGACTAGAAATTGAGCTCCCATTTGACCCAGCCATACCACTCCTGGGGATATACCCTGGGAAGACAAAAACACACAGTGGAAACACAATCTGAAATTTTATGTTCATAGCAGCACTATTCACGATAGCCAGAATCTGGAAACAACCAGTGTGCCCGAGAACTGATGACTGAAAAGAAACTTTGGTACATCTACACAATGAAATACTGTTAGGGGGCTCTGCCGGGGGTCCCCAACAGTGCCGGGAAGCGAAGTTCCCTTCTACCTCCAAGCCAGGCGAGGAATGGATGAAAACTCAGGAATCTGATGCAGTTTTAAAAGGGCTTTACTATTACAGGTTCCAATATACAATCCAAGAGCAGGGGAAACCTCTGGACTCTGCTTTCCCAGCTAGGCCCCAGCCAGGGGCAGTCCAAGATGGCTGCCACCACGTGTTGAGGCCCAAGAGAGAATGGAAGAGAAGCAAAAAGCCAAGGGAAGCCGAAATGGCAAAAGGGGGAAAAAAGGAGAGCTTCTTTCTTCTTGCAGCTTATCTTATAGCCAGAAATCCCCCAGACTCCCAGCCCAGCCCATTCTGGGCTGGGCTATCTAGAGATGAAAATTCAATGCCTCCCAGCAGAGTTGGGAGGAGCTGCAGGCCAAATGTAAATTTCTCCTGGCAGGGTCAAATGCCCTCAGGCAATTTCTCCCAGCACCTCACCCAATGTCTTTTTTATATGCTAATATTTTGAGCCGCCTGGAAAAACCTCCATAGGGTAGAGAAAGGGGCTCTTAGAGGAGTCCTGCAACAGAATACTATGCAGCTGTTAGGAAAATGAAGTTATGAAATTTGTCTATAAATGGATGGACCTGGAGAGGATCATGTTGAGTGAAATTAGCCAGAAGGAAAAAGAAAGATATAGAATGACTGCATTTATTTGCATAACATAAATATATATGTGTATGAGATGTATATATACAGCATATATACATATTAGCATATGTATATATATATATATATATATGTTATATATATGTATATATATATGTACATATGCATGTTATGATACCAATATCCAAGGTCAGGCAAAACATGGATCAGGAGTTCTTGTCAAAGGTGGAACTTAACTACAAACATATGGGAATCAGAAATTAGGTAAGACAGAGAAGGGAACAGTGTACTAAAATTGTCGAAAGTGCTAATACCAACCTAGAACTGAGCATTAAATACAGGCAAAAAGATACACATGATAACCTCTAAGTGTATGTATTATGATCTGTGATATGTAAAAGAAGGAAGAGAGAGAGAGAGAGAGAGAGAGAGAGAGAGAGAGAGAGAGAGAGAGAAGAGATAAAGAACCTGTCATAGATTCAGGCTAGGGAGGGAGGAGGGAATTGGGACATTGGTGGTGGGAAATGGGCACTGGTGGAGGGTTGGGTGCTGAAACACTGTATGTCAGAAACCCAAACATGAACATCTTTGTAATGTATATTTCACAGTGTTATAATAAAATATTTAAAATAATAAAATATTTTAAAAAAGAAAGATCCATATCTTAGCCACCTTGAGGAGACCCAAATTGCTGCTGCTGCCCCAAACTGGGCTGAAGAGGCAGCCCCGACAGACTCAGAAGAGTGTCCGCAGGGACGAATGAGCCTGGAGCATGCTACCATGTCAAGTTCCCTCTGAGAGCAAGACAGAAGGCAACAGTGCTTTGTGTTCATTGTGCATGTCAAGGCCAACAAACACTAGGTAAAACAGGCTATGAATTAAGCTCTGTGACGTTGATGTGGTCAAGATCAACACCCTGATGAGACCTGATGGAGAGAAGAAGGCTGTGGTGTTTGGCTGGCTGTGATGCCTTGGATGCTGCCCAAAAAAAAAAAAAAAAAAAAGTGATCATCTAAACAGTCCAGTTCACTAATTCTAGCTACATTTTTTTCACCTTACAATATAGGACAACAGGATAACATCAAAATGAATAGGAGAGACAGAGATGTAGATTTCCTGAGAAACTCCATCCACAGCACAGTGACCCACAACTGAGTAGTTCACAAATATTCTCCCCAAAAATATAGGTTTATGGCCTATATTAGTCACCCTAACCATTGGGACCAGTGGGAGATATAAAGCTGTACCACACTCCCCCAATATCTGTGTATCCCAATAATGTGGAAGTGGGAAGTGAAGGATAGATTTTTAATAGGCAAATATGTTTGCCACGACCCAGTAGAAAATTACCAAGTTGGATATTGTGGATAAATAGAGATGCAAAGGCATTCAACAAAGCTTTAGCCAGGAGAGATTTGGGCCAGGAGAGATATACAGTAGTTAAGGTGCTTGCCTTGGGCATATCTAACCCAAGTTCCATCCCTGGCACCCCAAATGGTCCCATGAGCCCTTCAGGAATGATCCCTGAGCACAGAGCCTGAGGTAAACCCTGAGCAATGCCAGGTGACCCTGAGCAATGCCAGGTGTGAGCCCCAAACAAGCAAACTGTTAATGAAGACTGTTAAGACCCAGGCCATAAAATATGTTAAAGAAAACAGACAAGATACTCAACGATATTGACTTTAGGTGATGCCTTAGAGGATTTGATTCTAAATCCACAGAAACAAAAGCAAAATTAAACAAATAGGAATGTCTAAAATTAAAAAGTGCAGTAAGGTACTCATTAAAATTCAAAGACATCTACTGAATAGGAGAAAATATTCACATATTGTGTGACCACATAAAGCTTTAATATCTAATATATACATTAGATATGTATTATATATCATATATATTAGATACATAGTCCTATATATTAGACTAATATCTAATATGTATATGTGTTAAATTCTTTTCTAGCTACTTTAGATTTATTGCTAAATTGTTTGTGGTCTTTCTCATTTCTTAAGGTAGAACTGGATTACTGTACTTCCCTTTAAAATGGCTTTTCGTTTTGCCCCCATAAATATTTTTGGTATATATGTATATGTAACTCATAATATATGTAACTCATAAAACTCAGCAAGAAAATAACTACACCATAAAGCATGGGTAAGAGCCATGAGATAGTACAGGGAGGGGTAAGGCACTCGCATTATATGAGCCTGACCCTAGTTCCTTCCCTGACACAGGCATATGGTCCCCTGAGCACAATGCCAGGAATGATTCCTCCATGCAGAGCCTGAGTGAACCCTGAGCACTATCAGGTGTGGCCTCAAGACAAAAACAAATCCAAAACAAAAGGCTAAGAGACAGGAGAGAATAACTGAACAAATGTTTCACTGAAGAAGACATCCAGATGACCAGCAGGCACACGAAAAAATGCTAATTATAACATTATTGGGAAGATAAAGTTGTAAATATAACCATACTTATATATTTCATATAATATATAGAAATATATGTATATGTGTGTATATATAAATATACATATAGATATATTGCTATGCTCCAGCCACAACAAAATATATTTTTATTTTTTAATATATTTTATTATACCACCATGAGATATACAATTACAAAAATGTTCATGTTTGGGTTTCGGCCATACAGTGTTCCAGCACCCACCCCTTCCACCAGTGCCCATTTCCCACCACCAATGTCCCCGGTTCCCTCCTCCCTCCCCTAGCCTGCCCCTATGGCGGGTTCTTTATCTCTTTTATCTCTCTTTCTCTCTTCCTTCTCTTACAATTTGTGGATTGTAATACATATACTTAGAGGTTATCATGTGTATATTTTTGCCTGTGTTTAATGTTAAGTTCTATGTGGTAATAGCACTTTTGACAATTATTGGCACACTGTTCCCTTCTCTGTCTTACCTAACCTCTGCTCCCACACTGCTCCCTCTGCTCCCTCACTGCTCCCTCTGCTCCCACACATGTGGGGGCTCTGCTCCCACATGAGCCTCACCATGTGGTAGTGGTCCTTGAGCACAGTAGTGGTCCTTGAGCACAGAGCCACTGGGTGTGGCCCCCCAGTTTTTGGATAAAAATATATTAATTTTGACTTTCCACCACCACTGCCAGTAAGTTTATTTACCAGCCTGTCTTCCTTTTTTCTTACATTTTTAACTACTATACAATTAAGTATAAGTAAGCTTATCTGTCGACCCTTGTTTCTTACATTTGTAAATACTATACAATTAAGATCTTAGAGTCTCATACATAAATCTTAAGAGAGATCAATTAGCTGCAAAAATTTTTTCAAAACACTCATTCCTGGCTGAGACCAACAAGGTGATCTCAGAGGTGGGTGGGTCATCTCTTTCCCAAACATCTCTTTCCCCTGGCAACTGCTCCCACACCCCAAATCTGCCACCATCCCCCAGCCAACTTCCCAGATAAATATTCTGAATTTTCTGGAGTGACATCTCCAGACTCTACAATACTGACATCCCAGTCATAGCACACCAGATTGGATGGAATGTAACATAGAAGCCAACCAATCTCTGACTAGCAAATACATTAACACCCAAGGTTTAATTTGAAGTAACAGCTTAGTAAACGCTCAGATAGAATTTAACATCCTAATAGTGGTATATGAAAGTGTTCACAAATTTTTTTTCTATGGATATATTTT
>JAJIBD010015835.1:0-16447 GCA_021461705.1 Cryptotis parvus | reverse complement strand
AGGGGATGTGATCAGCAAAATATTTACTGATCATTTTGTGGTAAGTTATAGAACAAACATCCTGGTTTCTTTTAACAAACAAATGTTGGAGGTTGAACCTTGGATTAAAAGAGACTTAAAAGATGTATTTCTTCTTTTGGGGCTAGGGATATAGCTTAAAAGGTTGGGTACATGCTAGAGATCTGGGTTCAATTCTTGCATTACCTGGTCCCCCACGCACCACAAAAGTTGTCTCTGAGCTCCATTGGGGTGCCAACCAATTAACCAACAAAACCATGTATTGCTCTCATTACATTGCATACATTAAACATACCGAATGTTTTGTTTAGAGAAAAGAGACATTGGACATTGCAATGATAAACTTATTTGAATTTTAAATGGTTAAAAAAAAGAACAGATTTATAAACTTATGACATCCCTGGAAATCCAAACATTGAAATGTAATTGGTACTAGAGCTGTGTAACAGCTGGTTTACTCATTGTTCAAATTTGAAGTGCCTATGTGAGCTTTCAATAATAAGCCAAGTATGTGTTAAACTGCTAATGTATAAATAGCTTTTGCAGTGATCATGGTCGATTGTGCTGAATCCTTTCCGAAACCTGCTTGCTCACATGGTTGTCCTTCATCTAGTGTTCTGCTAATCCTGTTCAGGATGACTCGTGTAAACAGCTTGTAGATGACAGACAACAGGCAGATGGGGCGATAGTTGCCGATGTCATGAATGTCTCCCTTCTTGAACAGTAGAACTGTCCTGCTGGTTTTCCATTGGGAGGGCACCTTGCATTCGGACAGGTAGCGTGTGAAGAGCCGAGCTAGTGTATTGATGAGTACCGGCGGCAGATTCTTCCAGATGTTCGGGTCTGACTTTGTCTGGGCCTGGTGCTGTTCCCTTTTTTACCGATGAGATGGCATGTCGGATTTCAGAAGGGAGAACATTGGGAATGACATATCCATCCTGTGGAATTTAGTATGTGGGCAGGTGGACGTGGCTATCAAAGAGATTTGAGTAGAAGTCCTGGATAATCTTCTCCATTGCCTTTCTGGAAGATGTGATAGATCCATCAGGGCGCCGGAGGGCAGTCATCTTGGTCTTATAGTTGGCGAAGGACAGGCGGGCGAGTGCCGAATACTTTTCCCGGCTTCTGCTGCATCTTCCAGTATTTCTGCTCTTCTGTCTTTGAGGTCTGCTTTTATCGCTTCTCTGCACTGTTTAGCAAGCTTGGGCGTTAGCATTAGATCTCCTGAGGCTCGCGCCTTGCCACGTTGGCGAATGAGCTCAAGAGTTTCTGAAGACAAGCGTCCTTTTGTGTCTTTCTCTCTCTCGGCATTCTTCGCACAATCATGGAGGTGCTGAACCAGTCGGTTGTATTCTTCATCGATGTCATCAATGATGGTATATTCCCATGTTGCCGCAATGGTGCCAAAGAGTTCCCAGTTGGTGGTCGTTCTGGGAGTTCTCTTCTTAAACTTTGCAGCCTTTTCTCCCGTTGCGGGAAGTAGAATTTTGCACGAAGGAGGCGGTGGTCCGATCCTGTGTGGAATTTGGGGGCGACAGCAACATCGGTCAGAGCAAAACCGTCGATTGAAGATGATGTGGTCAATTTCATTGTGGAACTGTCCGCCAGGGAGATTCCCATGTCCAACGTTTCACTTCAGCTTTCTGAAACTGTGAGTTCCCATGAATAGTCTTGGTGGACATGATGAACTCAGATAGTCTCTCACCTTGTTCGTTCCATTCTAGGCCATGGGTCCCGATGTGGGAGTTCTTCAGCCGATCTTCTCGGTCCTATCTTGGCATTAAAATCACCGACTATGATCTTGTAGAAGGTGTGATCTTTTTTTATAGAACTCCTCCAATTCCATGTAGAATTTCTCAATTTCATCTTCTTTGTATGTGGATGTTGGTGCATAGACAATGAAGATAGAAATTGCTGGCAGTGGGCCACATCTCCTCAAGTGTAATCGTCCTATTCGGTTTGTTAGGCATTCAAATGAATCAATGTTGACAGCCATGTTCGTGTTGACAAGGACACCAACGCCACCGACGCCTCTTTCATCACATGTTCCAAGGAACAATTCTTCTCCGGTGTCAAATACAGCATGATGCGACTGGCGCCTCCTCGTCTCAGTCAGACCAATGATGTCGTGCTTGATCTTTCTTGCTTGCAGCATCAGATCCTCAATATATGCTTCCGTTGCCAGTGTACGTGCATTGAAAGTACAGACAGTCATTTTAGTCCTTCTTCGTTTTGGCAGCCTAGGACAGCCTTGAAATTTTATCAGGCACTGCTTGTTTGCCTTTCTTACTGCTGCCGTATTAAGGGGCTCTTTTGGGGTCAGGAAAATAAACATTTTTGTTACTGGATTTGGCATATCGAACACGCATAGGACAGCTTGCCAGGCTCTGCCATGCGGGCACTATATTCTCATTACTTTGTGGGACTCTCTCAGAGGGGTGGGTAGAATATTTGTGGTAGTTTGAGAGGGTAAGTCATGCCGCCGCTGTGGGCCGCGCAACGGGAAAGCGGGTTTCTCCTCTGCCGGGTGTACCTGTGTCTTAGGCTCAAGCATTCCTGGGTTTGAAATACTCTCCTCTGAAGGGCGGGTCTCTGCAGGGCGGGTCCTTGTAGGCTGGGTTTCTGACAAGCTGGGCTGGAGACTGGATTAATCTGTGGGCTGGAGACTGGATTAATATGCTGTGGGGAGATCTTACCAGCTGCAGAGTGTGGATTGTGACACAGATCGCTGCCAGCAAGGTGTGGGGGGTTTCTCTGGGCTCCTCCGAGGGCTCCATCGGGATGGTGGACCATATCCACACAGTAACCAAGCTCATTGAGGTTTGTAGGGAGTACAAGATGCCACTCTGTCTCACGTTCATTGATTTACAGAAAGCCTTTGATTCTGTGGAGACTGAAGCAGTCATCGAAGCCCTAGTCAAACAGGGTGTTCAAACCCAATACATCAAGATCCTTCGTGAGCTGTATTACGGATTCACCACCAGGATCTCACCATTCTACAAAGAAGTGATCATTGATGTCAAAAGAGGGGTTCGACAGGGGTGATACCATCTCACCAAAACTCTTCAGTGCCACCCTCGAGAACATCATGAGACAATTAGAATGGGAAGGAATGGGAGTGAAGATAGATGGTCGGCAACTACACCACCTCCGCTTCGCTGATGACATCGTTCTAATAACACCAAACATTAGCCAAGCGGCACAAATGCTGGCTGACTTTGACCGAGAATGTGGAAAGGTAGGTCTACAGCTGAATCTGAAGAAAACTATGTTCATGAAAAATGAACTAGTTCCAGAGGCCCCATTCACTCTCAATGGAACAAACATCTCTGAATGCAGCAGTTATGTGTACCTAGGTCGAGAAGTCAACATGATGAACGACCTAAAACCTGAGCTGCGCCAGGAGGAAGAGAGCGGCATGGAATGCCTTCAAAGGCATCGAAGAAATAGCTAAAAGGGACAAAGAACCTCCGCGGCTCCAGGCACATCTCTTCGACTCCACCGTTCTCCCTGCATTAACATATGCCTCAGAGACCTGGGCCCTACGAAAGCAGGATGAGAATGCTATTCGGGTCTCCCAGAGAGGCATCGAAAAGAGCTATGCTTGGAATATCACGTCTCACTCAAGTGAGAGAGAAGGAATCGGAGTTCTGACCTCCGTCGCTATTCCAGAGTCAGGGACGCTGTCTCGTTTGCCAAGGCATCGAAAATCAGATGGGCTGGACATGTAATGCGATTTGGAGACAACCCGCTGGACTAGAGCCGTTACACGACTGGATCCCACGGGATGTCAAAAGATCACGTGGCCGCCCACCTACAAGATGGTCAGACTTCCTTGTTAAGACCCTGAAGGAACGGTTTGAGGCTCTTCATATTCCTGAATCAACCAGATGCCATTGGGCTACATTGGCACGTGATAGGGTCCAATGGAAATGTTACTGGTGCCCGCTCGAGCAAATCGATGAATAACTGGGATTCAAGTGATCAAGTGATCAAGTGATCATGGGGAATTTTTCTAATGAATTGAAGAATTAGTGACCAGAGAGATAGTGCAATGGAGAGAGTGCTTGCCTTGCATGTGCTGACCTGAGTTTGATCCCTGGTATCCCATATGGTCTACTGATTACTACCAGAAGTAATTCCTGAGTACTTAGCCAGGAGTAACCCCTGAGTATCACCAGGTATGTCCAAAAGGCCCCTCTCGCCACCAAAAAAAAATCGAACTACTCTGGTTATTCTAACAGCAGCAGTTCAGTTCACTGTAATTGTATTTCTGCTCTATTATACCACATATGGAACAGTTTAGAATGTCTGCTTAATTGCTTGATTCTGTTGCTATCAATATTAAGTTCAGAGTAGGTTAAAAACTGTATTGGTGAATTGGGTGAAATTCAGCATAATTAAAGTAGCAGGTGATGGGTTTACATTTTTCAAAATTAGTTTGGAAATTGCCATAATTATCTATATTTTTGCATTCTCTGTATTTCTTTTTTTTTTCTTGTCTTACTGCCTGTGTGCAAATTTTTTCCTGCCTAGGTGGAATCTGTTAGATATAGTTGAACAAAGAAGAGGTAAAATTCCTTTCCTTTTGTTAGAATGCATCCTTATAAGGCCATTTGAGGGCGTTTGTGATGTTCTGACGTTTTGTTTTGGGGCCATATTCAGCTGTGCTCAGGGTTTACTCTTAGGTCTGTGCTCTGTGATCAATTCTGGTGGACCAGGGGGACCATATGTGTGCCAGGAATCAAACCCTGGTATGCCATATGCAAAGCAAGCACTGACCCGCTGTACTATCTCTTTGGCCCTGTACTGTTTTGACTTTCCTACTTTATTTTTTAAAAGACTTGAAAAGTTTGATCATCTGGCTGCTAACTTGGAACTCATTTTGAGGTTCAGTGACGGACTCAGGTGAAATGGAGGGGCCAGTGCATTTATACAGATGCCAGACTTGATAGGCTTATGCTGCTTTCTGGAGTTTGCCATGGCAGCTGAAAGATCAGAGCTGGTCTCTACTGCTAGTGACATTTCATTTGTGCCCTTGCAGACTGCTTCACCCCTCTTTGGAGTTGTTGGAGTGGGTCTCTCAATCAGTTAAGAAAGCTTTCTGTAGGGGCCGGAGCGATAGCCCAGCGGATCTGGCGTTTGCCTTGCACACAGCTGGCCTGTGCCGGCCTGGGTTCAATGCCCGGCATCCCATATGGTCCCCTGAGCACTGCCAGGAGTGATTCCTGAGTGCAGAGCCAGGAGAAACCCCTGAGCGTTGCCAGGTGTGACCCAAAAAAGTGAAAAAAAAAAAAAAGAAAGAAAGAAAGAAAGAAAGCTTTCTGTTGGAAGGAATTGGACACCAAAGCGAGAAAATGATGTAGTTTAAAGGAAAAGGCTTAATTATGTTTTGCTTGGTAAGTTTGAAGTAGGTGATTTCTGGCATAGTTTTGCTATTCAGGGATGAGAGGATGACTTAGAGTTGGACATTTTTAGGTAGAGTGTCTATTATACATTGAAGGTAAGTGGAAAGTAAAGCTCCAATGATACCTCTTACCAGGACATTATCACCATCCTCCTTTGTTGTGATGACCAGGAGCTACAATTCCTTGGTTGTGATGCTTGCATACTTGGTGGTAGTGTCTACTAGAGGGTCACACACTTTAGTTGTGTTCATGCTCACCTGGCCACAAACTAGTGATTGCATGCTATTGTAGCATCAGGGGATCCCAGACAGTAGAGGTGCTGCAGTCTGCTTGGTGCATGTGGGTGGGGACTGGGCATTGAACCCATGGTCTCATGCTTGCAGAACAGGCACTTGTAGCCCTCAAGCCGTTCCTAGCCCCAATATCCTTTGGTTTTATTTTGGGACCACAACTGGCAGTGCTAAGGGCTTACTCTTGGCTCTGTGCTCAGAGGGCCATATGAAGTGCTGATGTTGGGATTATGCAAGGCAAGCACCCTAACTGTTGTACTATCTCTTTGACACCAACCTCTTTGGAGTAAAAAATTATTTTTTAAGGAAAGCTTACTCCAGGCTGAGGTGATAGCTGAAAGAGCTGAGGGCATGCTTTGCCTGTAGGAGTCTGAGGCAGATCCCTAGTGTCTCCTAGTCCATTAGCATTGCTGGGAGCAACTTCTGAGCACCAAGCTGGGAGTAACTCCTGAACACCACCAGGTGTAGCCGATACAATAAACAGAACAAAACCAAACCAAAAAGATCAGTTGCCTGTTTACCTCTGTTGATTTCTTTTTTTCTTTTTTCTTTTTTTTGCTTTTTGGGTCACACCCAGCAATGCTCAGGGGTTTCTCCCTGGCTCTGCACTCAGTAATTACTCCTGGCGGTGCTCGGGGACCATATGGGATGCCGGGGATCGAACCCGGGCTGGCACAGGCCGGCCACGCGGCAAGGCAAACGCCCTACCGCTGGGCTATCGCTCCGGCCCCTGTTGATTTCTTTCTATCCTGAGATACCTTTGCAGGTTTACTATTGGTCCACTCCAAATGCAAGAGCAATGAAAAAGTGACAGGAAAAGATAGTTGTATCAGATCTGATGAGTTGCCTTGCCTTTTATTGCCTGAATAAAAGTGGGGGTTTTTATGTCAAGGAAGATATGGAGATAAATGTTAGTAAATAATAGTAACTACCACAGTTGGCATAGTTTCTAGACTTAGGGCAATATGAGACTAAGAAGAAGGAATTTATTTTGTTTTTTGGGGGCAAAATGGGTGTTACTTTGGGAGCTCAATCTGGCGGTGAGCTCAGGGGTTTCCCTCCAGCAGTGGTTGGGGCCCACGGAGTGTGGGGGATCAAATGTAGGGTTGCACCTGTGCCAGGCGAAGCGCTCCGCCAGAGTCGTACCCTCAGCCCCCAAGGAAAGGGGTTTTAGCTTTCTATACTTCTCTTTCTATAATATTGATTTTTCTTTGCTTTTTTTTCTTCACACCCAGCGTTGCTCAGGGGTTCCTCCTGGCTCTGCACTCAGGAATTACTCCTGGCGGTGCTCAGGGGACCATATGGGATGCCCCCAAGAAATGTTTTCTGAGACTGTTCAGTCTCACCATGGAACTCATTAGGCCTTTGTATATGAAATTACTAATATGCTGTTACAGGATAGCAGTGGGTGTTTATGTTTTGTTATTGGTTGCCTTCTAATTTTCATGCCATTAAGTGTGGTGTGCTATTTGGTTTATTAGTATTGTAGTGTTTGAGATGTTGTGTGGCTGTGTGCTCTAAGAATTCCAAAAATTTTAATGAGATGATAAAGTTGGAGTTACATTTTTAACTGGGTAGTGGCTCTGGGGAAAGGGGCGTGACTGTTGAGCCTTCTGGAAGACCAGGAAGATGGGGGGAGATAACCCATCCCTGTTTCCATGAAAGCCTGGAGATTTCAGTCACAAGACTCATATACCTGAGTTTTTCAGTGGATTAATTTCTGGGTGGAGCTAATTTGAGCAGTGGAGTCTGGCCTTGAACTTGATGGCATTTGTGGAGTGCAGCTGCTGGAGGTCTGTTGGGATGGCCGGGCCCTCACCCGACCCTCTATAGGTTGCCCCAGTACACTCAGCCTGGCATGTGGACTGGAAGCACTTCTGCCACTTATTGATCTCTTTTGAGATTTATATTGCATCTCTGGATCATGGCAGATGGATGAGATTACTTGGCACCTGAGGTGCTACTGCCGGGCCTTCTGGAAGAACAGGATGGTGGGGAGGTAGCCTATCCCTGACTCTCCGAAAGCCCGGAGATTTCAGTCACAAAACCCGCATACCTGAGTTTTCAACAGATTAATTTCTGGGTGGAGTTTGTCCAAGCAGTAGAGTCTGGTCTTAAACATGATGATGACTGTGGAGTATTTTGGCTGCTCTCGCTCTGTTAGGACAGGCTCAGGACCTCATCTGTCCCCCTCTGGGGTGTCCCAGTACACTCAGCCTGGCAAGGGGCCACTTATTGATGTCTTTTGATATTTGTATGAGTCTCTGGATCATGCCCAAAATTTTATCTTTCTTACAGCAACATAGTATTCCATTGTGTTCATACCCCATGACTCATTTTCTGTCAGTTGTGGTTTTCCTATCCTGGCTATTGTAGTTAGTGTGGCATGAAAATAGGTGTGCATACACATCTTTCCAAATCAGTGTTTCTGTGTTCCTAGAATCAATGCCAAGAATTAAGATGATGGTCTTTTTTTTTTTTTTTTTTCTTTTTTTGGGTCATACCTGGCAATGCTCAGGGGTTACTCCTGACTCTTCGCTCAGGAATTACTCCTGGCGGTGATGGGGGACCATATGGGATGCCGGGGATCCAACCCAGGTTGGTTTTCGTGCAAGGCAAACGCTTTACCCGCTGTGCTATTGCTCCGGCCCCTATGATGATGGTCTTACTTTTTGAGGAACCCCATATAGTTTTACATAGAGGCAGATTCTAACAGTACTCCCACCAACAGTAAAAGCATTTTTATTATTATAATTTTTAACCTCATTGTCCCTAACACACTTTCCAGTATTTATTTACCCCCACTTCGCATTTTATTGAGGTACTGTGAGTACCCATTCTGTTAATGATACTTTATGTATAAGTTGTTCTAATACCATACCCACTGACAAAGTACCTATTTCCTTCCACCAATGTCTGAAGGTCCCGTCCCACTAGGTAAGCTTAGTTCTATAGACCAACTGTCTAGTTCTGTTGTCTTTGGCCCTTTGTTATACCTTCCTCCTCCTTCTCTCCCTTTCCCTTTACTGCCCTTCCCTTTCCCAGAATTTAACAAATTCTTTCCAATTTATTTTTGTTTAATTTATTAATTTAAATTTAATTTCCAAGTATTTGCTTTTTCCCCGTTTCTGTTTCTGATTAATTTCCATTTTCAAAGCATCATGGTCTGAGCAGATAGTTGTTATAACTTCTGTCTTCTTGATTTTATGTAGCTACATCTGTGACCCGGCATATGGTGTTGTCTTGGCCCATGTACTAGGGACATTCTTTGTGATACACATTCTCAATAAGTACACATTCTTACAAAGCTGAGACTGTCTAGTCAACTGTGTGGGGATAGAGGGACCCTATATATGTCTTCTAGACTCATCTCTTCATTTCTTCTCCCAAGACCAGTATTTCCTTGTTGAGTTTTTGCCTAGTTAGTTTTCCCTAGCCCCCATGAAGATCCCCCATGCTTCATGGGTAAGAAAAAATTAAACATTCAGCATCAACCACCAGTCCCCCAGCCTCTCATCCACCCACATGAAAAAAGAAGAGAAAAAAAATCCACAACAAGGGAATAATGTTTGCACTGTTTTTCTGGAATGCTAGTGAAGATATTCACATTCAAGAGAAAAAGATGGCATTTGCTAAAATATTTATAATAAGTATTTCTGGACAAATATTTACCAAAGATCTTGTGTGCCCTGAAGCAGGGCACATGGTGGTGGCCGCTGGAACGGAACAACCTTACCCTGACTGGAATTATAAACCACATTATAGTTTTCTTTGTGTAAGTCTTTGATCTCTTTTGTGACGTTGGTTCCCAGTTTCTTGATTTTTTATTTGGATGCAATTGTAAATGAGTCTTAAGAAAAAATTCTTTCCATTTTACTTTATTGTTTGCATATTGAAATGCAGTGGATTTATGAGTATCAATTTTATAGCCTTCCACTTTACTGCATAGTTTTATTGTTCCTAGACATTTTTTGTGGTGTATTTAGGGTTTTTCTATGTATATTAGTTTGTCATTTGAATATAGTGATCTTTCCTGGTTTTTCTTCTTTCTAATTTTGATTTCTTTAATCTCTCTTCCTTGACTGGGACTCCTGGGACCACTTACTGTGGCTGGGACTTCCAACACTATGTTGAAAAATAGTGATGAGAGTGGACATCCTACTTTTTTGTTTATTTTTGGGCCGCACCTGGTGGTAAGGCTTACACCTCACTCTGTGCTCAGGGAACACTCCTATTGGGACACGGGGACCAGATGGAGTACCAAGAATCAAACTTGGGTTAGCCGTGTACAAGGCAAATGTCCCTACCCTCTGTACTATTGTACTGTCCCCATGGACATCCTATTCTTGATCTTAGAGGTAAGGCTTTCATTTTTAAGCTATTGAATATGTATGATGCTAGCTGTTGATTTATGTGATATATGGCCTTTATTATATTGAGGAAAATTTCCTTTATTCCTGTATGTTGCTTTTATCACAAATATATGTTGCATTTTATCAACTGCTTTCTCTGCATCTATTCATAGAATCATATGATTTTTGGTTTTGTTTTGTTTTTGACTCACACCTGGCAGTGTGCAGAGCTTACTTCTTGCTTTGAGCTCAGGAATCACTCCTGGCAGGTATGGGGTGTTGGGGATCAAGCCTTGTTTCAGTATATATGAATTAAATGAATACTGTATCATCCCTAGTGGAGATAATTAGAAAAAGATGTAGCTGGAGGTTATGAATAAAAGTGGAGGTTGGGTGATAGCATATGATGCTTGTCTTACAGGTGTGAGGTCATCAGTTCAATCCCTGGGACTTCCCAGATTCCAACTGGCATATGACATTTAAGATATCCAGAGCCACAAGAAAGTGTGAGGGTATTGGGTGCACTTCAGCCAAGTATAAAGCCTGCACCACAGCTAAAGTGTGTCGTTCCTTGTGAGTGCTGCAGCTAAGTGTGCAAGCACTGCAACAAAATGTGTAACTGTCAGCGACACCACAAGTTAAAGTGTGCAACACCTGGTGAGCACTTATTTTGGGTGGTCCAGGCTGATTCCTGGTGCTGCATTCAGGGATCGCTTGTGGAAAGGCTCCGGGGACAATATGTGGTGCTGGAGATTCACCCAGTTTAACCGCATGCAAGGCAAGCTCCCTACCGGTCTTGCTCCCTACTGTTGTTCCGGCCATCACTTCTAAGTTTATGAGCTCAACGCCCAAGTCCAAGTGTCTCTGATCAGTTGTTACAAAAGCAACAAGAAGAAAGGGAAGGAGACAGGGAAGGGAAGAGTTAATGGATAGTAAATAGTGGAGATTTATGGAATAAGTAATTTTGATTTAAAATGGGTCAAAGGTCCAAACACTCCCGAAATTTGTATGTAATAATAAACCCCCACGGATAGCTAAAGCAATCCTTGGGAAAAAGAAGATGGGAGGCATCACCTTTCCTAACCTCAAACTGTACTACAAAGCAGCAGTAATAAAAGCAGCGTGGTACTGGAATAAAAACAGACCTGTGGATCTATGGAATAGAGTTGAGTATCCTGATACCCACCCTCAAAGACACGATCAGTTAATCTTTGATAAAGGTGCAAAGAGTCCAAACTGGAGTAAGGAAAGCCTCTTCAACAAGTGGTGCTGGGAAAACTGGACAGCTACATGTAAAAAAATGAATTTGGACCTGTGTCTAACACCTTGCACAAAAATCAGATAAAAATGGATTAAAGATCTCAATATCAGACCTGAATCCATAAAGTACGTTGAAGAAAATATAGGAAAAACCCTCCACGACATTGAAACTAAAGACATCTTCAAAGGTGAAACACCATTAACAAAACAACTAGAAGAAAACATAAACATATGGGACTACATGAAACTAAAGAGCTTCTGCACCTCAAAAGAAACAGCGACTAAGATACAAAAAGCAGTCCACAGAATGGGAAAGAATATTCACCCAATACCCATCTGATAAGGGGTTAATATCCAGGATATATCAGGCACTGGTACAGCTATATAAGAAGAAAACAGCCAACGCCATAAAAAAAATGGGGGAGAAGAGATGAACAGAAACTTTGACAAGGAAGAAATTCAAATGGCCAAAAGGCATATGAAAAAAATGCTCCTCATCACTAATCATCAGAGAGATGCAAATCAAAACAACAATGAGTATCACCTCACACCACAGAGACTGGCCCATATCCAAAAGGGTAAAAGCAACAAGTGCTGGTGTGGATGCGGGAAAGGGGGACTCTCATACATTGTTGGTGGGAATGTCGACTTGTACAACCTTTCTGGAAAACAATATGGACATTCCTCCAAAGACTAGAAATTGAGCTCCCTTTTCGACCCAGCCATACCACTCCTGGGAATATACCCTGGGAAGCCAAAAACACACAGCGGAAACACAATCCGCACTTTTATTTTCATAGCAGCATGATTCACAATAGCCAGAACCTGGAAACAACCAGTATGCCCGAGAACTGATGACTGGATAAAGAAACTGTGGTACATCTACACAATGGAATACTATGCAGCTGTCAGGAAAAGTGAAGTTATGAAATTTGCCTATAAATGGATGGACATGGAAAGGATCATGTTGAGTGAAATTAGTCAGAAGGAAAGAGAGAGACATAGAATGACTGCATTTATTTGCATGACATAAATATATCAGGTGATCTTACCAAAAGTGGAAATTACCGCAAAACGTGAGGGAGTCAGAGGTTAGGTAAGACAGAGAAGGGAACATGTGTGAATAAATGTCGAAAGGGCTGATACCAACATAGAACTGAGCATTAAATACAGGCAAAAAAATGCACATGATGGCTTCCAAGTGTATGTAGTGCAACCCACAATGTGTAGGAGAAGGAAGGGAGAGAGAGGGAAAAAGAAAAGAGATAAAGAACCTGCCATTTAGGCAGGCTATGGGAGGGGGAAGGGAATTGGGGACATTGGTGGTGGGATATGGGCACTGGTGGAGGGCGGGTGCTGGAACACTATGTGACCGAAACCTCCAAACATGAACAGCGTTGTAATTGTATATCTCTCGGTGGTATAATAAAGCATTTAATTAAAAAAAAAAGTAAAAAAAAAATGGGTCAAAGGAAATAAAGGTAGGTTTCAAAGCTGGAACTAGGGACTAGAGCGATAGTACAGTGGGTAGGGTGTTTGTCTTGCATGTGGCCGAGCCGGGTTTGATCCCCAGCATCCTATATGGTCCCAGGTATGTGTGTGAGAATAACTTGAGGATCTGGGAAAGGAAGACATGGGAGTGGGATCTTGAAAAAAATATAGGACTAACTTTCAGGAGATCAAAGTAGACATTCTTGAGTTGTTATGAAGTCAGAAAAGCTTCAGAAACCAAGAATAGGGATTATAGTCTTGGAGGGAGGAAAATGTTAATCAGCTAGTCACCTGAAAGTGTAATTATAGCCATTACTGTGAGTAGCAGTGGCCAAACATATCTGAAGGAGCTGCTGCATGTGGTATGTGTAGAACCTCTCAAAGTAACCAATTATAGCCTCTCTCTAATTACTGCCAGACCATTAGAGTATCACCCTGAGTTTGTGTATCAAGATAAAGGCTTGTAAGTGGTGGTGGCCAGCCATGATTCTGGCTGCTTTTGAAGGTAATACTGGTGTAGACCATTTATCTACAATGTGAAATAAGTTGTCTCACCATTTTTCAGATGATTGAATAGGTTTGAGATGGTTTAATAGGTTTTCCAGTTTCAATCCTTTGTAAATCAGGGTGAACTAATGGAGAGAGAGATCTCATAGAGCTTCTAGGAAAGAAGATGGGCATTGTTAAAATGCTTATTATTTGTAAAATAAGTTTTTAGAATTTTCTGGAATCTATAAGTCGCCATTAGATTTATCTTGTTATACTTAGTCATACCACAGAACTGAGCAAATGCATATTGAATTAATGAACAGGAAACTCTTACATATGTACTAGAAGCTTTGAAAAAAATAACATAAGCTTACTTTTCAGCACATTTATGATGCTATATTTCAACTAGAATTTTGGAAAACTTTTAATTTTACGCTAAGCATAAAAAGCATATGTTTTGTTTCAAGTTGGCATGTGGTCACTAACGTAAAGCTTTTAACTTTCCTTTCATACAAGAACAGTGGAGTAACAAGGAATTAATAGCAAAAAGTCTTGCCCCAGATCTAATCTTTCTCCCTCAGTAATGGTTATTCTGCTCATGCAGATGCTCACCCAGTTAGCCAAGAAACTCCTTAAGCTCCTCTCATGAATTATTACATCTTGAGTCTGTTAGTTTGAACTACCTGAGCTAGTCTCTATATAAAGTCCCCGTTACTTCTGTTTTCATGTAAATGTAACATATGTCTTGGTTTCCCAAGAGCTCTCTAACGGTAGAGGCTTAGTATACCATGAAATTGGTTTTCCACATGTCCTTTTTTTTCTCCCCCCCCCCCCTTCTTGGCCATACCCAGTGGTGGCCAGGGTTTACATCTAGCTCAGGGATCACTCCAGGTGGTGCTTGGGGGGATCATATGTGGTGCTGGGAATTGAATGGGTGCAAGGCAAATGCCTTGACTGCTCTGGCCCGCTACACCTCTTCTTACCAGGACCTTTGCCTGAATTGATCTTACTTTTTTTTTTTTTTTTGCTTTTTGGGTCACACCCAGCAATGCTCAGGGGTTACTTCTGACTCTGCACTCAGGAATTACTCCTGGCAGTGCTCGGGGACCATATGGGATGCCAGGGATCGAACCCAGGCCGGCACAGGCCGACTGCTTGCAAGGCAAATGCCCTACCCGCTGGGCTATCGCTCCAGCCCTTACTTTTTATTTTGTCCCCACCCTCAACCCACTGCCTCTTCTTCATTTGGTAGCTAAAGTGATTAAAAACAAAAAAGAAATCCCTTGATCATGTATCCATCCCAGTTTGATTTCCTTGACAAATACAGCCTAAACAAAAATCTCACATCCTAGGGAATTTTAGGTTCTCCTGGCCTCTCCTCTGCACGCTTCCTTTCATTGTCCTTTAGCTCACAACCCTCCTTTTCCCTCAGACAAATGCATCTGGGGTTGGCAGTACTGTCCGTTTTTTTCATTCTGTGTGCTGTTTTTCACTGGATTGCCTAATGGTCCATTTTTCTCCTCTCTCAGTTATACCTTTGCATAAACTTGATGAAAAGCCTCTTACTAAAAGAGGAGCCCTGGCTTCCATCTATCACTGTCTGCTTCCTCAAACTGGTTCACTTACAATTTATTTTTGAACTTCCTCAAAGAAGAAATTCGAATGGCAAAAGCCATATGAAAAAATGCCCTTCATTGCTAATCATCGGGAAGATGCAAATGAAAACAACAATGAAATATCATCTCAAACCACAGAGACTGGCACATATCCAAAAGAGCAAGAACAACTGCTAGCGCAGATGTGGAGAGAAAGGGACTATCATCCATTGTTGGTGGGAATGTCGAACTCGTCCAGCCCTTTTGGAAGACAATATGGACATTCCTCCACAAACTAGAAATTGAGCTCCCATTTGACCCAGCAATACCACTCCTCGGAATATATTCTGGGAGCCCAAAAACACACAGCAGAAACACCATCTGCACTTCTGTGTTCATAGCAGCACATTCACAATAGCCAGAATCTGGAAACAACCTGAGTGTCTGAGAATAGAAGATTGGATAAAGATGTACCATTGTGTGGTACATCTACACAATGGAATACTATGCAGCTGTTAGGAAAAACTAAGTTATGAAATTTGGATATAAATGGATGAACATGGATAAAAATTGAGAATATCGTGCTGAGTGAAATTAGTCAGAAGGAAAAGGATAGATATAGAATGACTGCATTCATTCATGGGATATAAAAAAATAGTATGAAACCAATATTCAAGGCCAGGCAAAATATGAACCAGGAGGACCTGTCAGTGGCTGGAATCCACCACAAGTGTGTGGGAGTCAGAGACTCGGTAAGATAGAGAAGGGATCAATGTGCTAATAAATGTTGGAAATGATAATGTCAGATTAGAACTGAGCATCGAACATAGGCAAAAGGATATACATGATAACCCCTAAATGTATTGCAAGCCACAATGTGTAATTGAAGGAAGAGAGGGGGGAGAGAGAGGAGAGAGAGAGAGAGAGAGAGAGAGATGGGTACTTTGCCACATAGGCAAGCTTGGGTAAGGGAATGGCAGGAAAACTGAGGACAAGGGTGGTGGGAAATATATACTGGTGAAAGGACAAGTGACAGAACATTGTATGACTGAAACCCAATCACGAACAGCTTTATAATTGTGTATCTCATGTTGGTATAATAAAATTAAAAGCATATTGATTTTTGGCAGAGGATAGTGGAGGAGGCTCCTGAGTGGTGCTCTTAACCACCTGGGCTGCTGTCTCAGTGTAGGGGCCAGAGAAGGTGATACTGATTGCTCGGGCCTGCAGGGCTGGGGACACTCGGATTCACACTCAGTGATGCACCCGGGCCTCTACGACTGTACCCAGTGACACTTGAGGATCATGTGGAATTGAACCTGGGTCAGACACATACTTGGTGTGTGTCCTAAGAACTGTTCTGTGTATCAGTGACCTTTTGCTTTCTTTTTCTTCTTTTTTTTTTGTACATTTGTTACCTGACATATGTGTTTGTCTTTCTCAGTAGAATATAAGTTTTATGAGATAAGAATTTGAGTGTGTGTATAAGTTCTCAGTAGCTATTTTATTTTCTTGTTTTTCGGTCACACATGGTGATGCTCAGG